>JAGVSP010004624.1:0-14556 GCA_022494985.1 Micrasema minimum
TACTGACCGTAGTGGAGTGGACAACTAGGCCTGCCAACTTGTTCCACCCTACTGGGAAGGAAGTTTCCCTATATCTTGTGTACTGCTTCTTGTCTGCCTTCTGCATCTACTGACCGTAGTGGAGTGGACAACTAGGCCTGCCAACTTGTTCCACCCTACTGGGAAGGAAGTTTCAAGTACAGTTTCAGTACACAAGATATAGGCTGCCACACCACCAACCTGACAACCTGCCTATAACAGTAATAATTACATAGCAAGTGTACAAGGAAGGGGTTTACCCTACTTATCGTCTTCCTATTCTTCTTTCGCCACGTTTGCTCCTATGTGGAGCATGTGGACATCACTAGATCCCTCCAGCAGACCCTGTCACCAACCAGGTCTCTCGCCTCCTCCCACGTCAGGCCCGCACCCATCAGCTCCGCCGAATACATCCGTAGGATGGTCATCGACGGTTTGCCAGGACGGCGGTGTCCTCTTTCTCTCTACTTATCGTCTCCCGCGTTTAAATATTCAGATCTCCCGACACGTACTCCACACTCCACACACATACAACAACACAACATACACATGAAATAATATAACCACTGTTTGCTCACTTCACGTCTTCAGAAGTTTGTCTTGTACATTGTGTTGTCCGCGTAATTGGTGTTATGTTGTGTATGTTACCTCAAATTGAAAATTCTTAGTTCATTGTACCAAACATGGCACCGTGTGCACAGCATTAAAATATAAATAAATAAATAAATATCACCGGCATTTCTTCAGCACGTTGTATGAAGCACCCTGCTTACAGTCCCAGGGCTATCGAAGGAGATTTCATACAATAGGTGTACTAATGTCGAAATTAGAGCAGAGTCATCCTACTGGTGGGATTAATCTAATTTTGTTTTTCAGGTGGCGTTATTCGATATGATAGAGTACTACGAAAGTGCCACAGAGATAGACATCTCCGGAAACAACTCCTTTGGAATATTGGGATGGCAAGCCTGTTCGCGGATGGTAAATAAGGTATAATAAACGTGATACCAGTTTTTTAATACACTAACTATAGTATTTCCAAGCGTTTTTTGACAGATGGGCGCCTATAAAGTTCCGTAATTATTGACAGGCAACCATAGACCGAAAAATGCAATACTTCATGTTTTTTTCTTTACGATAGTGAAGCGACATGTTCTTTAGCTCCGATATTTATCGATATCGATGTTTATTGAGCCTACTTATGCAACGAGGATTATTCAAGTCGATTTTTTCCATGAAAAAATATAAAATGTGATTTAAATTAAAACCTATTAGTTTTTTTTCTTTGTTTGTCGCGACACAGAATTTCTCAATTTTACATTACGACAATAAAATAGTCCTATGCATATTTGGGTTTTCTGTAGCTCCTGCACCCGACGACAAACTCCAATTAAGGAGTTTATCGGGACTGTATTTAAAGTTTCTTTTGTAAAGAAATTATGTATTTTTTGTAATATTTTTTATTGAATAAAGACTGATGAAAAAAAAAAATTTTACGACAGCGCTTTCGTAATATAAGCTCTGCTTTAAACGTCTGGGTATGTTTATAAACTAATAAATGTTGAGCAAAAATAAAATATAAATGTGTTAAATTGGTTAAAACTTCTTCATAAATAAAGTTGATTTTTATGAGAAATCGATTCGGTAACGCATTAGGACAAAAGTAAAATAAACACTTGGAATTGGTACAACTAACTAACCATTACGCCATCTTCAGGCGTCTTCTAGTAAGTAATTAAGTTCGGATGAGCCTTACCTACACCAATAAAGATTGATTGCCAAAAATGCTTGACGATCCTCTCAACAGATGTCGCCAGTGAGAAATTCACTTGTAATGTGATACTACAAACGCGAGTCCAATACGAGTATACGAGTGCCTGGTCGAGTTACCTGTAGTAATGCACTATTTTACTGCAGCCAATCATCGACCAATTACAGTGCTTACTCACCGATACGTAGAATGCACGCACTGGCTAACAAGTATACTAACAAATATCGATGTTTTCAACACAAATCTAGTGCATTTTAGGGAACAGTGTCTGGCTGCCATCTCTGGCGGTAATGAATAGCTACCTACTGTGTAATCATTTAAAAATGTCTATGTAAAAAGCCCTATGGGCGTAAAAACAACAATAAAATAAATATATACAAGTTTCAAAAATTTGTCATGTATGGTTATCAGATGATGGGCGGAGTGGGGAATGTTGTAATAGAACAAGTGGCCACTTAACTCAGCCAACGACAGGTCATTGGCCCTGTAAACGCTGAGATAATCCACATTCGTTTCCAGAGTTTCATTGTCTCTGTTGCAATATCAATAATATCTGATTGTTATTTATTATTATTTTTCTGTCTTCACAGAAACCTTTGGTCTACTGTTTGATTTTGTTTCCAGTCGCAGTGCATCGAGCAGCTTGAGGCCCGGGAGACGTTCCTCAGCGAGAGCACCTCCCTCGTGCTGGGCAGAGCCCTGCGCCCCGCCTGCGCCCTGCGCTGCCTGCACCTGCAGCGCTCCTGGCTGGCCGGCCTGCCCCTCCGCTGCCTGGGTAACTATCACCACCAGTCCGTAATAAGTTAACAGTTATCTGTGTTACGGGGGTCTCTCTCCCTACATACTGTGTGTAGTTTCTTCTGCACTCCCATGTGCTCGTGCGGGGTAGGCTTAGGCTGTCGCCACTTTACCAATATCCATCCGGCCGGGATCAGCTGTCGGTCCCGTCGGCGCCCTATGACCTCCCGTTCCTCAGCCCTGTTACACTCTCTTCAGAAGGTGACGAGAGAAAAGGATATACGTATGTATATTCACAAGAAATGAGAACAGCGTACTTACGTGTAAAAACACTATTTATTCAAGATAACACTGATGTGTAGTACAGATATATTCGATATTATTGATATCTCAACAGAGACAGAGAAGCTCTGGAAACGAATGTGGGTTATCTAGGCGTTTACAGGGCTTATGACCTGTCATTGGCTGGGTTAAGTGGCCACTTGATGTAATTACAACATTCTTTCTTTCCGCCCATCAAATCTGACAACCATGTATGACAATTTTTGAAACTTGTATATATGTTGAGTTTGTACAGAAGAATCCAGACTCGAGTTGTGTGATAAAGTTAGATTGCCCAAAAATGCTTATCTATTCTCTCAACAGATGTCGCTATAGGAAAAAAATATTAAAAATATTAAAATCTGTCGAAAACACAACTCGAGTGTGGATTCTTCTGTACAAACTCAACATATATACAAGTTTCAAAAATTTTGTCATACATGGTTGTCAGATGATGGGCGGAATGGGGAATGTTGTAATACATCAAGTGGCCACTTACCCAGCCAATGACAGGTCATAAGCCCTGTAAACGCCTAGATAACCCACATTCGTTTCCAGAGCTTCTCTGTCTCTGTTGAGATATCAATAATATCTGATATCAGCCCAGCATGGGTATAATCCAGTAATTTGTCTACAAGTATTTGTATTCTTTCAAAATGTTGTTAACAGATATATTCTATTAACGAATTGACTAAATCTAAATTATTTCAAATCTAATTTATACGAGGAAGTCCACCAGACGAGAATCGGAAAAGGAGAGAAGAGCGAACCTTGAAATCCGCGGTTTTTATAGCGCTAGTGTTCCCGTCTCACTTAACTTCCGCCTGAGTATCGAGCCGGCTGGCAAGTAGCGAACTGAGTTCTAACTCGCTACCCGGTAGGTACTTGTAGATCGGAGGCGCCACAAGTTGTAAAGGTGAATTCCATGTAAAAGTGGACAAAACCAGGAAAAAAATAAAATTATTTTTTTTAATAAAATTATCTTGTTATGTTTGTTGGGATATTGAAGTTGTTTATCAACTCAACTTTATGGACATTCCTGCCCCCTGGTGAGAGAAAACTGCATTAGAAGAAGCAAGATGGCCACCACCAGTTGAATAGCTTCTGTGAACCTACTTTTGTTTTCAATATTTGTGTTGCGTCAGTTATGTTTATTTTTTGTGGATATAGGTAATTAAAACAATAGAAATGAATAGTGAAATATGAATTTTTTTTAATGTATACTATTTTTACCATTGACATAAAAATTTCATCGAGAAAGTTCATAACTCACAGATTTTTCAGTCTGCATAGACATTCTCAATAAGTTTGTCCATTTCATGTTGCATCAGTTACTACAACTTCTTTTTTTTTTTTTTGGCATCAGCAGTGAAACCTCACAATTTTAATTCACTACACATTAATTTATATGCCAGTTTGCCTCTATAAAATATTTTTTTAAACTACTTCATAAGCCATTTTTACTTATTTATAATTTAGTTAAAAGAAATGTTTTTCTTCCAAATGTTGCATCAGTTACCATGGAATTCACCTAAAGTAAAGCTGATGCCCGACACACAAAACATTATTGGCACAAAACTAACTAACAACTAACCATCACGCCATACCACTCTGTCCTGACATACTTCCTTTGCTTCCTCTACATTCATACATCTCATGCACACACGCCGATTATTCCGACTTTTCACATTCAAGTACTTGTCGTACTTGGTCATGCCAGGTTGTCTTTCTCGGCCTTCCGCGGCTTCTACATCCAGGCACACTCGCGTTTAAACTTCTTTTAGCCGTTCTTTCATCACTCGTTCGCTCCACATGACCGAACCATCATAAAAGCCCTTGATTTTGTGGATAATTTTTTTATTTTATTTTTTTTTTATTTAATTTAATTTACGGACTTAGGTCCATTTCAAACATAAAATTATTCTAACACATATATATGTATACAGGTACAATTAAAATAAGATACAATCAAGGAAATTAAAGCTAGGACAAAATTTGAAGTATAATACATTCATTAGAACTGCCACGAGACAAGATCTGGTTTATTTTAGTGATTGTTTAAATCTGGAAAAACCAACACCAAAAAAGTCCAGATCCTGTCTCGAGTTTACAATGCGACACAATCGGGACATTGGTGCATGCTTATCTCAGCCTTGCACTCTGCTCTAATTTGGACATTTGTACACCTATCATACATAGTCTTACCACACATACGCAATTCAACAGCATTCAGTCTACTTTTATTATTTTTTCCAACACCACGCTTCACTACCATACATAAGGGTTGGTACCAGAACTCCGTTGTGTACTGCCAATTTAGCTTCTTATTTGCCACTATGGATTTCAAGGCACCGTTAACTCTGTTTCCTTCCCTCAATGTCCTTATCCACATTTTCGTCTTTTGTAAACATACTTCCCAAATATACAAATACTTAATCAATTAATTTATTCTGCTCTGATTGTTCCGCTTCTCGCTATCGTCTCTACACCAACGCCCATTCTGCTTGCAGCGGTGGCCCTGAAGGTGAACAAGTCGGTGCGGGAGCTGCACCTCGGAGACAACCAGCTGCTGAAGGAGGACGCCGTGCACCTGGCCTCGCTGCTGCGCTGCAACTCCTGGCTGCAGCTGCTCGACGTCAGCAACAACAACATTCAGGTCGGTCGCTCGTCCTTAACAAAAAAAAAACTGCTACTTCCCTCATCTGGACTCAATGGTGCAAGTTAGGATGATTATAGTCCTTAAAAAATAGCTTGATTAGAATGACAGTTCGTCACGTTAGAATCTGTATGAATCAAGTCTGATACGATTGTATGGGACTTGGTTCAAACAAATACTACCATGAAATGACGTCTAACGAGTGATTTAGTACATTAATAAACAAAAAACCATTAGTATCTGGAATGCTTCACATATCAATCAATATATATGTATATATTATATCAAATCAGCTTTAAAACATTTAAAAATTTTAAAAATTAAATAGTTTGACAGACTATAGTCATACGTTTCTATACTTGTGCAAGGTATTTTATTTATTTTATAGTTTTTACGCCCATAGGTCTTTTACATAGACATTTTAAAATTATTACACAGTAGGTAGCTATTCAATCATTTAATATTCTTCTATTTTCTAATGTTTGTATATTCAAAAAGTTATAATTTATGTTTACAATGGGAATATTTAATTTTAAAATTAATAAAGCGCAAAAATTAATGTTGGACTCTTTCAATGTTCTTTGCGTGAACCTTCGTAAAGCGGAACGAAGAAGACGATTTCAATATATATAGTAGTTTCGAAATTTGTCATATATGGTTATCAGATGATGGGCGGAATGGGAATGTTGTAGTAGTACGTCAAGTGGCCACTTAACCCAGCCAATGACAGGTCATAAGCCTTTGTAAACGCCTAGATACCCACATTCGTTTCCAGAGTTTCTCTGTCTCTGTTGGGATACCAATAATATCTGATATCAGCCCAGCATGGGTATAATCCAGTAATTTGTCTACAAGTATTTGTGCGCATTTTCGAAAATGTTGTTTAATTTGTGTTAAACTTTTCGCATGTCTGTTCTCAGGACGATGGGATAAGAGAGATAGCGGACGCGCTAACCGACCAGTCGTACCAGAACTCGCCGTCCAGCAGCTCCAGTGAGTCCACCGTCTCCTCTCCGCAGTCCGCTAGCTCAGGTACCGACACATTACATAGATACAATCGAATCGATACAAGCCAAATTTTTAAGAACTCTTGCCTATAGATCTGGAGCGAGTCGCAGATTACACAACTATAAAGATCGATTACATTTCTTTAAACTGGACAGTAGGGTGGCCCAAAAATGTTAAATTTCCCCTACACCTCAGGGCACCCGCTAAGTTTTTTTACTTTAGTTGATAGTAGTTAAGTGCTAAAATTTCAATGTCCTAGGTGGAATAAAAGGCTATGCTCAACGTCTCCAAGGTTTTAAAATTTTTGTAATCTTCCCATATAAAAAAAAATGTGAAAGAAATAGCAAGAAAAATGTGTTAAAGAGTTGAAAAAATTAGAACTATCAATGGTTGTTTGTGAGGAGTGCTTTTATTCAAGTGTTTATTTTGGACTTTTTGTGAAAATATGGCTTTGTCATCTACTATAACACGTCAAGCGGACTCTATATTCTTTATAGGTGTCAAAGATTTAGAACCAATATCTAGATTTAATTAGTTACTATTCATCATCATATATTATACTATTACTACTTCCCAGGTAGTTGTACTTCATTTATAACAACCCTCGAAATGACAGATTTTTTCATATTTCTTCTTAAGCGAAATCGGTCTGCGTGCCAATTTACGACATTTTCAGAGTTGAGCGCTTTTCCTCCAATACAGGATATTGGTTACAATCCTCTCTCTCGTATGTGCAGAGAGTACAATGTAATACACAGGGACAGCACTGAAGGTACAGGTGGGACATCTTCGGAAGCTCCGTAAGTGGGTTCAAGAGAAGGTTGTCCGCCAGATATTTGTCATCACTTTTGCGCCTATATGTGTGTTATATTTACTTAAGCATTGTGTGTATGTCACATTTTCATCAACATTATGTTTTGGTCATTCGATTAAGCACGATGTGAACTATTTCAAAGGGCAATTGGTCTACCTAGGTATATTTTTATATATTTTTGTATTATATTTAGTATCCTTTTGTCTGTTATTGTTCCGTAACAAAATAAAAAATAATAAAATAAAATAATAAAAAATCATAACAGACCGAAAAAATTAAAATATTTTTTTTTGCTTAGTTAAATAGTACGCTAATAGAAAAAAAAAAATACTTTGGAAAGCTGTGGAATTGCTAATTGTGTATTTGTTCCAGCATCTGGCAACTGTGGGGAGAGAGGCTCTGTCTGTATTGGTCGTGTGGAACAATAATTTAACAAGAAATAGCGGAAAGCACTTTAGCAAGGCTCTGGTAATTATGAACCTATGACCTATCTATAATATTATTAGCGTGAAAATGATAGATAATATTATTAGCCGAAAAAATAAATCTCAGTGTTGTCTGCGGAAAAAATAATCAATTCTTAAAAGTCTCATGTATAAGGGCATTAAAATGTATGAGGAGATGCCAGATGAAATAAAAAATGAACAAAATTTAAAGTTATTTAGGGCTAAGTGTAAAAAATGTATGTGTGAGAAATATTAGTGTAGATATTATATCATGGCTAAATTGAATTAATAATAAAGATAGGATAAGAATAGTTAGGAAAAAAATAAATTAAGTGTAATGTAAAATATATTAGTCTATGTAAAAAATTATATAAACAAAATAAATATAATAATTTAAAAAAAGATAGATATTACAAACTTCATTATTTGAATTTTTTTATTTGAAACACTGCTCTTCACTGTGGTCACCAGATGAACTCCCGTTCGCTGGAGGTGCTCAACGTGGGGCAGAACCCCCTCGGGGGCGAGACCATCAACCGCTTCCGCAGTGCCCTGCAGCAGAACCGCAGCCTGCTGTGCCTCGGCGTGCAGGGGGCGCGCCTGGGCGCTGAGGCCGCCGTCGCCCTCGCCGAGGTCATCGCCGACAACCCCGTCATCCAGGTAGGCGGTGCGAGGACAGTGGGAAGGGAAGACAGAGACTAGACCTCCCCTGCAACATAGTGCCAACGGCAAAACAGCTGAAGTCTGTTTATCCACTCGAGACTATCCGTCATAACAACTTTTGCGTCCCGATGATATGTATTTACTACAACTCTACTCTAACTAACTAACTAACCATCACGCCAGGCAGAGAGGATAGAACGCCATACCGCTTTGTCCTGACATACTTCCTTTGCTTCCTCTAAATTCATACATCTTCTTATACACATACGCCGATTATTTTGACTTTTCACATGTCCACTTGTTGTACATGTCTTTCTAAGCCCTCCTCGGCTTCTACATCCAGGCACACTTGCATTTAAACTTATTTTAGCCGTTCTGTCATCATCACTCATTCGCTCCACACGACCAAACCATCGTAAAAGCCCTTTCTTAATTTTGTCGATAATGGTTATCTCAGCCTTGCACTCTGCTCTAATTTGGACATTTGTCATTTGTCACATTTTGTACATAGTCTACCACACATAGATCGCATTTAGTCTACATTCATCCTTCTTTTTCCAACACCACGCCTCACTACCATTATTTTTTAATTTTTTTATTTATCTATATTTACTGAAAAAATCCAATATAAATTCAAAGATAAGCATTATAGGGATCACAAGCAGTAAAAATAAGTGACAGAACATTAAATTGGTGAAGCTAAGACAGTTAGAATAAAAATGTGGACACACTCAAGACAGGATCGGGTCTACTTCAGTGAATGTTTAAATCTTGATAGACTTACACCGAACAAGTCCAGATCCCGTCTTGAGTTTACAATACGACACAATCGAGACAATGGGGCATGAAAACCATAGTTAGTTTTGTGGTGACTAAGGAACAGCACGTCATATATTTCTCAACCTACGGACTGGAATACAGAAAGTCACGCGAGTCAGTAAAGATGGTGCATCTATCATGCCATTTAGCAATTTAAATGGAATCAATGTTAGATCTACGCTTTTGAAGACTGGAGATTCTCAACATTGACTCAATGCAATCCGTTTATAAATCAGATAATGGGGTTCTTCCAGATAACACGAATATTCTTAAAAACGTTGTAAATATTTCAAGTATATTTTGACAATTCCAACGATATAAAACACAATACTCAAAAATTTCGTTTTTATTAATAAATTTATGTTTTAAAAACACGAAAATACGAATGATTTTTAACGCCCGTTATTGGCTAATGACGTCATACCCGTCCACCGTGAAAGGCGTGAAATTCATTCCGTAGTGAGCGCCTATATTGCTGTGACGTCACACCGCATGCGCGCCAAATGGAGGATTTTGCGAGCGATTTGAAAAAGCGCTATTTAAAACCGCGCTAGAAAATTCATATGACATCGAAAAAATAAAAGAAAATTCCCTTTGTTTATTTGTTTATTTGTTTATTATGGTCCCTAACATTACATATTATCTTATTCATTATAGATGGTGTGTGAAACTAATTTGTTATTGATATCTTCTCTACTAGGTGGCGTTTTGCGCACCTGTCTCAGAGAAGATATGTACAATATTATAATTAATGAAAAGATATGTAATTACTGTATTTGCCTGAAAATTTAAATTTATGATTTACAATTTGGGATTTGAATAAGTTTTATGTTATTTTAAATATGCTATTACAATAGGTTATTAAAATATAATTTTCCTGAATCAACTAAATTTTGACATTTTGACATTGTAATTTTTCAATAAATTTTTTGAAGCAAAAAAATAAAAAATCGGAAAGAACCCCATTAATAACAGAGATACAATGATTTTAAGTTTGATTTTTGTAAAGAACAAAAGTGTGCGGAATAAACGCTATAAATGATTGTATCTCGCTTATTAATTATCCGATTTACGAACGGATTGCACTGATGGATTTGGGATTTTTCGCTTTATTTTTCTGCATACACAGATTTTGGTTCTCAAGTCCATAATGTCCCAACTATTTTCCCCTTATCCGTATTTCATGGTGTGCTTTCAGAGGATAGACCTCCGTGACAACAAGCTCCACCTGGCCGGGCTGCTGGCGCTCGCTACGGCCATGCGGACCAACACGGGTGTCACGAGGCTAGACCTGGACGACGCCCTTCCTTCTCCGGTACGTCAAACTGTCACACCTTCGATCTGTCAAATCTTCAAGCCCCACCATTTTCCTAGACTGTTTTAAAGACTATTGAGTATTTCACATATTACAATTTCATTAGTTTTTCTTAATGCAGTATAATGCTTTCTTAATTTTTTCTTAACCTCGCTAGGCAATGCCCGTGTTGAGGTATTCATTTACAAACTTTGGTAGATTATCTTGAAGAGTTGAAGTGAAGAAATTCCAAGCTTCCTTTGTAATTTAGAATTTCAAACCATTTGATTTGATTTAAGATTTTCTTTATTTATCTATAATTGATGTTGGTTTTTGTATGCATTTTAGGTTCATAACATTTTGGTGGACTATTACCTTTGAATTTCCACATTTTACACAGTAGTAAAATGATCTGTCAAGGATGACTGATCAATTATAGCAGTAAAATGATTTTTCGACTTAACCATCATATGATCTATGCAGGTCTCACGTTATTTGTCTCTCCTTGTTGCTTTGTTTACAGCTGCTTTAAAAGAGTAATGTAGAAGAAACTGTTCGTATTTATTTATTTGTGCGTATTTATTTATGTACGCGAACAAATGCTTTCATTGCCCCTACCACTGTCTCGGCTTATGTATTATAATTGTCATTGTTTCCATCACCCAAACCAACCAGAGTCGACCCAAATTAACAGTGGTAGGGAAACGTTAGTTTCTACCCCGATCATTATTTATTAGTAAGTACTACCACCGGTGTGGAGACTGGCATACTGCCTCCGCAGGGCCCCCATCCCAGATATCCACGGGTTTGAATGGACCAGCCAGGGTCTCAATGGAGGGACATGGAAGAGAAGGGAATTAGAGGGGAGGGGACAGAATGCATGTATGCATCGTTAATATGTCTTTCTCTTTTCAGAGTGGCCCCGACCAGCCATTGGAAGAGGCCCGCCTAGTCGAAGAGATCCGTTCTCTCTGTCTGCGGAACGAGACCCAAGGTCTGCTCAGTCCTTCGTCCCCGTCCTCGGAGGACACTCCTCAGCGGAGACGCGTGGCCTCCTTCACCACGCGCAAGATCAGCCTGACTTGCCAAACTCTGCAGAGAAGCATCGACAGTGTGTCGGAGCCGACACTGTCGCCGCCCAAGGCGTTTGGGAGACTGAGATCACCGCTTCCTAGCCCGGTACCTTCGCCCATCGGAAGCCCAATCCCTAGCCCTTCCCACAGGAGTAGATTCAAAGTGTCGAGAGTGTCCGACTCACCGTCGCTGACTTCGGAATCCCCGTCGCCCTCGACGCCTCCCAGCAGCCGTAGCTCCAGTTCGTTTCCGATCCCGTCTCGTTTTAAAGTCGTCTCGCTCTCGGACCCGCCGGCGATATCCGTCGTGGCGCCCGACGACTCCACCAGACCGATGATCAACGTCTCGAGCCAAACCGCCGACAGCGATACCGCGCACCGTCAGCAGATCAAGAACTCGCGATTCAGCATCGTGCGGTATCGGAGCGCGGACGTGAAATCGGAAGATTCGACGAAAGTCGAACCTAAGACTGATAAAATTAAAGACGATAGCGTTTCAGTTAAGCGGAAAATATCCGACGCAATCGATATCATCGAGCCGGCTGAAGCGGCTCGGATCTCCGAGCCGAAGCAGATTTTCGGGAGCCATTAAGAAAAACAAGAGCGAGTCGAGTCTCGACAGCCCGGATCTTGAAGTTTCTCGTCTCATGAACCAAGCGAAGCAGCACTACGACAGCGCATCTAGTCTAGACATCTCGGGGAGCTCTGTGGAATCCTTGAACACGCTGGAGGCTTCTAGAGTAAAGAAGCAAGACTCCGAATTCGGATTTGAAAAGAGCGATCGCGTCGTGTTTTCTATCCAAGATGACGATGAGCCGTTTCTGGAAAGCGAACGCGACGTCTTTCCCGTCCAAGACTACAAAAACCCATTTATTTGTCCGGTAGGCGAAACCGTGCCGTTTAAAAATCACGGGAGAAAGCTTGCGAATCTGTCTGCGTCTTCGAATGAAAGCAGTTTGGAGTCGAGCACGTTTGAAGCTGGAGTTACTGTACACGTGCCGCCTTGTTCTAATACAAATTTGCTGAATTCTTCGGTTTCTAGCGAGGAAAGTGTCTCTCCTAACATTTTTGGAAAGCATATGAAGCTACACGGGTCAGTAACAAGTCTAGAAGCGAGTATAAGCTCTGTGGATTCGTACAAGAGTGGAAATAACGCTTATGTGAGTCCACTCTCATCCGCACTCGGAACTTTCACCTTCCCTTCCAACGAAACTCACATAGACTCCGTAGACTCAGGAATCCAATCAGAGTCCAAAACCCGCAACCAATCGCTCAACGAATCGTTTTCTTCGAACGAAGGCACGCTCACAAGCAGCTCCAATTTAAAATCCACGTTTTTCTCAATGGGAAGAGACTCCTCACTCTCCGTTGAAAGTGACAATGAAAAAAGCGCAGAGTCTAAAGTAGACGTTGCTCCCAGAAGAGTAGCGAGCTTACTAGACGTGCCTTCGATCCAAAAGCAGAGATCTAGAAAGATATCGTGGGTGTCACCAACCAATTTTGGCAATCAACCAGCCAAGAAAGAAGAGGAGGCCAGTACAAATCAGCAGTCTAAAGCGCCCCTGACATTCCAAGAAAAATTACTCAGCATTTTTAGCCACCCCGGCACTTACTTCTCCAAAAGCTCCGACGACAAGAAACCGTCCGATAGCCAGAGCTCTTCCAGAAGAGACTCGCAGTCTTCCACGGGCTCTACTTCGGCTTCCGGAAGCTCGTTCTGGCCGTGGAACCTCGGCGGGGGCGCCACCAGCAAAGCAATGGACCTGAAAGGGTCCGGCGCCATCGAGCGATTGAAGAAATACGGCGAAACCTTCGAAACAGCCCTGCAGTTTGGAGACACAGAACAGAAAAGGGACACGATAGAAAGTATGGACGTGTGCGAAGCCAGCTCTGTTCCCCATTCGAAAGAGATGGATATTTCTCCTATCTCCAGTACCGAGCCGATATATTTCGACGACAGTCCAAACCTAGTCGTCGAGTCCGAAACTCTTCCCAAATACATCGACCGCTCTTCGAAACATCTCAGAGGCTTCTTAGACTCGGAATACGTAAACCAAACCATTTCCGAGTGCGTGATTCATCGTTTCGCTTCCTGTCAAGTGAGCCTGGATTGTACCCTAACCCTGCCGGAGACCGCGGACTTCGAAGACACTTGCACGTGCGTACAAAATCGCGGAGACAGTGCCATCTCCACGACCATCAAAGATGTTCTAATCACGGGTATTGAAAGATTAAGTATAGGCGATTGTGAAAATGTCCAAAATCCAAATGAAATCGAGGGACCTGCTTGCCAATTGGACACACCGATCTCAGCAGAATTCGATATAGATCTTCCTCCTGTAATCGCCGACACTTTAGAAGAGGCGAGAGATCGCCTAGAGGTAGCGGAGGAAACGGAGAGAGCATCAAACAGTACAAATAGTTTAGTGGGCGAGGAAAAGATTGTTAGTGATTTTAGTTTAGGGAAAAGTGTGGAATTGAGCGAGACCGATCGACAAAACATTTACAAGATCGTCAACGATCTGTGCGACCGCGCCGAGCAGATCGCCCGCTCGCGGACCTATTCCAAACCCCTCGAAACCTGTGATAAATTAGCCCAATTCGAGAGTGACAAAACCCAAGTACAAAGTATAGGTAATAGTTTAGTGAAAAGTGACGCGTGTATTATTAATGTTAAAAGTGAAGAAACTGATCTCATTACCGGGGAGGCGAAGGTCGCTAGGCCCACGGAGCTGCGAGTTAAACCTGCCGCCAAGCCAGAGTATTCAACAGTGCTGAAGCAGTCTATAGGGGTCAACAACAAGACCTCTCCGGACCGACAGCTGAGCCCAGAATCCGCCACTTCAGTCGAAAACTTACCCAGCAAGATCATCCGGAGAATCAAAGAAAACATCAGCCCCGAGAATACCCTGACTTCCAGCGTGACCAATAGTAA
>JAGVSP010004625.1:0-14893 GCA_022494985.1 Micrasema minimum
CCGGAAAACTTAAAATCCATAAAAAGTTAACAAATCTTTAAAACTAAATTAAAAAAAACATATAAGACCTACCCCAGCCTAAACTCCATACAGAGAAAAATTTTTTTCACTTTGCTCATTTAATTTATTTTATTTAAAAAAATTATGATGAAACTTACTCATATAAAAAATTAAAAATTGTAAAACGAACTCCCTCTCTAAACACAAGTATCCACTTTATTAGAGAGGTAGAAACGTTATGTCAAAATTTTTGTATATTACCAACAATATGTTTAGATATATTATATTTTGTAACAAATTTTAATTTAAAAAAAAAAAAAAAAAAAAAAGTCCCATTGTAAGCTAACGCGTTTTTTTTAAATTTAAAAAATGACGCGTTGCAAGACGATTTTTTTATTTTATTTATTAAATTTAAAAATATTACATAATCAATCAACACTTTACTGCCTAATAGGTACTAAGAGAAACCCCGTTTTATGTCAGTCGTCATACCATATCCGCTCCCTATGTGGAGCGTATGGATTCCACAAACTGCCCCCAGCCAAGCGATCGGCCGCCAGCTCCCGCGCATCCTCCCAAGTCCACGTCCCGCAGCTCTGACGCAAACTGCCGACGAATTGACTCCGAGAACCTGGTGCCTTGTAAAATAGGCAAGCATGGTTAGGCTCTCGGGAGGCATACATAGTAATATGGCCTAGCTAGCCGAAACGCCTGCGCCGGATGACAGTAGATACCAAGGGTTGCTTGTCCGTTGCGTCATCTCTGTGTTTCCTTACAAAGTCCAACCACCGCACACCTGATATTTCTTCTAAGACACCTAGTGTCAAAACTCAGAAGTCTGCTATTTTGGGCCCCGGTTAGGTGCCACGATTTGCAGCCATAGAAGAGAACAGGAGTGATGCAGGAGTTATAAAGGCGGTATTTTGTTTTGAGCGAGTAAACAAAATTATCAATCTTATGTTAAAATCAAAAACGATTTTTTTTGGTTCTACGTGATTAAAGACCAACTGAAATCAGGAATTTAGTAAAAATCCACAGATGTTCCTCTCCCTATTCTTAAAAACTATAACTAATAAGCCAATATTGTATAAAATAAGATGTAAATGTGTTTCAACGCCACAGTTTGATAATGCCCTTACAAGGCGAAACAATTGTCACTAACTTGATAATAAAATCACGTAGAACCAAAAAAATCGTTTTTGATTTTAACATAAGATATCATGAGATTTCTACAAAATAAATGCCATATCAATCAAAAAACTATCAATGTCTATCTAAAAGTTTCGACATAACAACTCACAGTATGAGCGTAGGTGTCCCTCATCGACCGAGTATTTTTTCGTCTGACAAAGAACAAAGATATTTGATTGCACGTAGAAAGCGACAGTAAAAATCATGAGCTTTGTTCAATTTGTGGGAACCAAAATTCGTAGAAGAGCAGAATATTTTACTCATTTCAGGGAATTATTCCGTACAGTTTATTCACCCTGTAGCAGAATACTCGTTCTGAGAAGGTAGCGTTTTGTATGGGACACTGCCGTTTTTTGTATGGGACACTGCCGTTTTTGTATGGGACTCTGCCGTTTTTGTATGGGACACTGCCGTTTTTTGTATGGGACACTGCCGTTTTTGTATGGGACACTGCCGTTTTTGTATGGGACACTGCCGTTTTTGTATGGGACACTGCCGTTTTGTAGGGACACTGCCGTTTTTTGTATGGGACACTGCCGTTTTTGTATTGGACACTGCCGTTTTTGTATGGGACACTGCCGTTTTTTTGTATGGGACACTGCCGTTTTTGTATGGGACACTGCCGTTTTTTGTATGGGACTCTGCCGTTTTTGTATGGGGACACTGCCGTTTTTGTATGGGACACTGCCGTTTTTGTATGGGACACTGCCGTTTTTGTATGGGACTCTGCCGTTTTTGTATGGGACACTGCCGTTTTTGTATGGGACACTGCCGTTTTTGTATGGGACACTGCCGTTTTTGTATGGGACTCTGCCGTTTTTGTATGGGACACTGCCGTTTTTGTATGGGACACTGCCGTTTTTGTATGGGACACTGCCGTTTTTGTATTGGACACTGCCACTGCCGTTTTTGTATGGGACACTGCCGTTTTTGTATTGGACACTGCCGTTTTTGTATGGGACACTGCCGTTTTTGTATTGGACACTGCCGTTTTTTGTATGGGACACTGCCGTTTTTGTATGGGACACTGCCGTTTTTGTATGGGACACTCCGTTTTTGTATTGGACACTGCCGTTTTTGTATGGGACACTGCCGTTTTTGTATGGGACACTGCCGTTTTTGTATGGGACTCTGCCGTTTTTGTATGGGACACTGCCGTTATTTTTTGTATGGGACACTGCCGTTTTTGTATGGGACACTGCCGTTTTTGTATGGGACTCTGCCGTTTTTGTATGGGACACTGCCGTTTTTGTATGGGACACTGCCGTTTTTGTATGGGACACTGCCGTTTTTGTATTGGACACTGCCGTTTTTGTATGGGACACTGCCGTTTTTGTATGGGACACTGCCGTTTTTGTATTGGACACTGCCGTTTTTGTATGGGACACTGCCGTTTTTTTGTATGGGGACACTGCCGTTTTTGTATGGGACACTGCCGTTTTTGTATTGGACACTGCCGTTTTTGTATGGGACACTGCCGTTTTTGTATGGGACACTGCCGTTTTTGTTTCAACATCGAAACTTTAAATCTAAAATTAAGTGGATTAAGGTCGTTTTTTTGACAAACAAATATTCTATGGAGAAAATATATAACTCTCCAAACAAAACGGCATTTTTAACTCATTTTAATCTGCTAGTGGACACTGCGGCCTTTGTTTCTATATGCCTCATATGTACTCGGCAGAACCGATGGATGGGGGCCTGACGTGGGAAGAGGCGAGAGTGCTGGCTGGCGATAGGGTCTCCTGAAGGGATTTAGTGATGTCCACATGCTCCACATAGAAGCGAACGTCGTGAAATAATAAAAAAAAAAAGAAAAGGGGTAGAATCACTAATATCCCTATCACTGTAAATTTGGGCCAGCTCCTTGAGCAGGTTGGGGTGAATGTGTTTATGACAATCTTAAAGCCGAGACAGTGATAGGGGCAATGAAAGCATTTGGTCGCGTATATTATAACATTCTTTTTTCGCTTTTTTCTCAGTCAAAACTGAATCTATTAAAATTTGCGGATTAGCTTTAAAAAATCGGTAGAGTTGTGTTGGACTGAAAAAAGACTCAATAACCAAAATCGGTCTAAGGAAAGAGGGCGAAATTCAAGCATATTTATTACAACATTTTGAACGTATACAAATACTTGTAGACAAATTACTGGATTAAACCCATGCTGGGCTGATATCAGATATTATTGATATCCCAACAGAGATTGCCAAGAAGAAGATTGCCGAAAAATGCTTTACAATCTTCTCCGGAGATGTCACTAGAGAAAAAAAAAACAAAAAAATAAATGTTTTAAAACTGTCGAAAAACCAACTCAAATGTGGATACTTCTGTACAAACTCGATATATATAGTTTAAAAAAAATTGTCATATATGGTTGTCAGATGATGGGCGGAAAATGGAATGTTGTAGTACATCAAGTGGCCACTTAACTCAGCCAATGACAGGTCATAAGCCCTGTAAAACGCCTAGATAACCCACATTCGTTTCCAGAGTTTCTCTGTCTCTGTTGGGATATCAATAATATCAGATATTTATTACATTTTTGTAAAGGTAAAAATTAAAAATTGAATCGAACCCGACACCTCATGCTCGGTAGCCCAACGTGCCAACAACTGCACCACGAGGCGGACTCATTCTCTTTCATATTTCCCATGCAAACATTTTTCTTATTCCACGATTCAAACGAAATTTTGACAAAACAATTATGTACGCACTAGGTACATATTTTCTTTGATGGGATAATACCCTGACTAAGACATTTTGGTAATATATAAAAAGGAAACTGTCGGGAAAATATGTTAAAAGACTTTGCTATGTTGATGACATAAAAAGATATCGGATATGTCTCACACTTCACGTATAGATCTGGTATTTTCAGGAATTTTCTCTCAAGAAAAACAAACATGATTTTTCCATCTTACTTTTGCGTATAAAGGGTGTAATAAAAATTTAATACTAAAACAAGAATTCTGATAAACAACATTTTGAGTGTGTCCAAATACTTGTAGACAAAAACTGGATTTCACCCATTACGGGCTAATAATAGCCCTGTAAACGCCTAGATATCCATATTCCCTTCCTAACTTCTCGTCTCTGTTGAGATGTCAAATTCTGTAAGAATTCTGATTTTAAATACCGACAAAACACGATTAAGTCATTTAGTCAGGACTAAGAAATAATGTAATATATGATTAAAGGCTAATTAATTAATTTAACCACGAAAAAAAAAATTGTGATTCAGTTCTTTGCCAAATTTTTTAAACATTCTGTATATTTTACTTTTTTTGGCTCAGGCATGACGTCACAATGAATACTTTAATCAAATACTAAATCCTTAGAAAAATGCGACTGTGCATAATAATATATAGTGAACTGTGTTTGTTTGGCAATTTTATGCCAATTGCGTTCTAGAAGACACGAGATTTTTATTCTAAATTAGACTCTGTTTTTTAGCTTGTGATACAGGGACAAAATTACGATTTTACTCAATAGAATAACGGAATTTCTCCGAAGGGTAGGATGAGATGATACGCTATATAAAATACAATTTGTTGGAGAAATACAGCAAATAAGTTGGATAAATACATTAAATTAGTTGGAGAAATACAGCAAATTAGTTGGAGAAATACATTAAATTAGTTGGAAAAATACATTAAATTAGTTGGAGAAATACATTAAATTAGTTGGAGAAATAAATTAAATTAGTTGGAGAAATACATCAAATTAGTTGGAGAAATACAAAAATTAGTTAAAGAAATACAGCAAATTAGTTGGAGAAATGCATAAAATTAAATTAAATGAAACTGATTATGTAAATTTCTCACGAACTCGCTCGATTCTCGGGGTCACCAAATGATAAGGGCTAAGTTGGAGAAATACGTTAAATAAGTTGGAGAAATACATTAAATAAGTTGAAGAAATAATATTCGCATACCTTGATTCGATCAAATGGTTCTCTAGGACTTTCAGGGGTTTTCAGACAAATCTGCTTGTAATCCTGAAATATCGTGGTCATGAAAAACAGCTAAAGTAATCAGTGAATTAGATAAAGTATGGGTACTAGGGTAGGTTGTTACGGCAACTTGAAATATAACAGGCGATTGTCAAAGGATAGTAGCTGAATCCTGGATTTTTATCCCGTCAAAAATCGTATCATTAAGATCTTTAGAAGGGTTGTTTTTTCAATAAAAGCGAGAATATAAGTATCTAAATAACTAACTAACTAACCATCACGCCATTTCCCCGAAGGTGTAGACAGAGAGGATAGAACGCCACACCACTCTGTCCTGGCACACTTCTCTTGCTTCCTCCACATTCATACATCTTCTCATGGACGCATGTCGATTATTCCGACTTCTTACATGCCCACTTTCAAGCACTTGTTTTACTTGATCATGCCATGTCTTTCTCGGCCTTCCTCGATTTCTACATCCAGGCACAGTCGCATCATATATTTTTTTCCATTCGCTCTACATGACCGAACCATCGTAAGAGACCTTTCTTAATTTTGTCGATAATGCTTATCGATATGAATATCTAAATTAGTTATTCACTTATTTAATTACGTGTGCACTTTAAAAATTGTAGATTTTGACAGAATTAGGAAAAATCTTGACTTAGGGGTTAATTTTCATACTTCTTCTTTCACCACGTTCGCTCCTATATGCATGTGGACAACACTAGATCCCTCTAGGATATTCTATCGCCTCCTACGTCAGGATTTACTTTCCTCATTCCTACCTACAGCTAATGTATTCTTAAATTTCATGAAATAAAAGTTTTCATTTATTATAAAATCTAAAATTCTTCAAAGACACCTATTCTCAAAACTCAGATGTCTGCTATCTTGGGCCCTGGTTAGGTACCACGATTCGCAGCCATAGAGGAGAACAGGAGAACATGCGGGAGTTATAAAGGCGGCATTTTGTTATAACCGAGTAAACATCCAATCTCTAGACAGCTTTCATACTGTTGAATGCGGCGCTTGCTACTCCAAGCCGCACGCACTTCCAGTTCTTTCTGAACTCTGCCGTTTTCTGTCATGTACGCTCCCAGCTATTTGAAGCTCTGAAGAAATAATAAAAGACGATAAAAAACTTTTTCTGAAAATAATTTCGCTGTTTCCCTCAATGCAACGAGCTGTTACATCATTGTTCCCAAAGGAACTATTTACAATAGATCTTAAAAGGTATGCAATAAAAATTATGATCTATCGTGCGCTCCGTATCGTGGACATGTGGCACGCCAGAATGAGGACCGATGGACGAAGCGCCTGCTGAACTGGAGACCTAGAGCTGCAAGGAGACCTGTAGGAAGACCACCAAGAAGATGGACAGATGATATAAAAAGTACTGCAGGATCCAGGTGGCAGCTCGAGGCCCAGGACAGAAAGCAGTGGACCAATATGGGGGAGGCCTATGTCCAGCAGTGGACGAACACTGGCTGATGAAGAAAGAAGAAGAAGAAGAAGATCGTGCGCTCCAGATTTAGTCTAAATTGTCTAATGTAAACAGGAATCGAACATAGGACATCATTCATAGCAGCTAAAAATGTTAACTACTAAACTGCAAAATGGGCAGTAACTTATAGTATAAAACACGTAAAAAACAAGTTTTTCTTTCAAAATGAAACTCGGATACAAAACTGGACGAGGAAGAACAAATGTTCGGCAATTTGCCAAAACGGGAATAAGAGGCAAAAGTTTCCGAAGCAGATTTATAGATGGCACTGGATTGATTTCTCGATTTACTAACTGCTTATTCGGGATTATTTCTCTCCCCGTTCTTATCCAATGCAGCTAGGTAAAAAGATGTAACCCCTAATTATAAAAAGGGTTTTTGCATACGAAAATTAATCATTGCTACTGTAGATCGAAAAAGACAAAAATCTCTGTAAAGCAGTACGCATAACTTTTTAAATTATTTTTTATTATATTTATTTAGTACGTTATAGTTTTTACATGGACTTATATTATTACATTACACAATTTTTTTTTCCCTAACTATTCTATCCTACTATTATACATTTTTCAATTTAGCTATAATATAATACCTACACTAATATTTTTCACACATATATTTTTTTACATTTAACCCTAAAAATTTGACATTACCAATTATATATTTTTTTTTTAATTTTTATTTTAGCCGCCTTTTTCCTAAACACAGTCGCTATCTTTCTGATTCAAATCAGAAAAGATTTTCGCGATAGCTTCCAGACGATCGGGTCGATATTTTTTATTCATATCAAAAAAGATTTAAAGAAAACTTTCTCACATTTTTGTATGAAAATGTTGCAGCCTTAGCGTTTTTTTCTGTCTTCCCGGAAAAATTTTACAAAAATTCGGTTCTGGGAAATATCGAATAATCGGAAAAGAGATTCCAGCAGTTTAAAAATAAATATCAAAACGGTTACCCCAGGAATTGGAAAATATTGCGATAATCCAAAAAAATCCATGGAAAAAATTCACTTGATTGAATTACAATTATTGACATCTTAACAGAGATAGGAGAGGGATATCGATATTTTTATACGAGTATTTAAACACGCTTAAAATGTACAAATTTTAAAGATATTAAAAAAACTCAACAGAGATGAATAATATGTCTTTAAAAACATAACTTTGGAACATTCAGGCATTTCATGGCTTACGATCTGTCATCAACAGATCGCCTAGCAAAGTTACACCTACATACATATATATTAAATTGCAAATTTTCTTTTATGTGTACATATATTAAAAATGTCATAAATGCAAAAAAATAAAAATTTTAAAATCTCCCCAAAAAATTAATTTCGCAAGAAAAGCCTACATATTTTATATTAAATATTTATACATATACATTCACGCCTAGGGGGCTTTTACAAAACAAATATTTATATCAATATCAAAGCAATGTAAAATATAACCAAAATTAATAACATACGTGCATAAGATTGAATACATGCAAAAAATTAAAGATAAGCAATAGAATAAAACGTAACCAAAAATAAAACATGTTATGCATAAGATAAAAATCATAAATGGTTAAGAAATAAGAATTAGATTAAACATAGGCAATAGAAAAAACCGTAAGCGACCAGTAAAGCAGGCATAAGATAAAATACATAAGGTAAACATAAGCATAAAAGATAATATATGAGCATTGAGCATTAGAAAAAATATATAAGCGAAAGGTGAAACTATAATCAATGAACAAAGTAAAGTTAATTAAACTCTACTATAAATATTATCTTCGCCAACGCCCTCATATTTTGTTTGATAAAAGTAGTGGTAAAGTACTAAAGGCAGGGTTTTAGTTCCGATCCGTAATCAGCGCACAAAATTTGGAGAGCGCGCTTTTTGCGGTTGCGGCCCTGTGGCTTGGAATGCTCTCCCACCAGAAGTGCGCAACTGTGAGAGTGAAGTGATGTTTCGAAAGAAACGTAAGACCTACATGTTTCTCAAAATCTTTTGATTAATTTTGATAAAAATAATGGTATTCTCTACTCAGAAATTCAGTTTTCACCCACTTGAAATTTCCCGAGCCGTTAAATTCTATATTTAAAGCGCCCTTGAGGTATATTTATACGAAAACGGCGCTACATAAATAATCCATATGGATAATAATAATAAGGACTAATTATTTACCTTTGGTGATGCCCGTTGGTAGACCTTTTGCAATCCTTGACATTATCTCTGAGGATATAGATGTTTTTCATGTCACAGAGACTCGGTTCAGAAAGGATGTTGTAGTTTTTCTGACAACGAAGATAATTATGATAATTAAGATATACTATGCATTAGAAAAAACATAAGCATGAGAGATAAAAAAATAAGCAGTAGATACAACATAAGCAATAGAAGAAACCGCAAGCAACAGGTAAAACATATGCATAAAAGATAAGATATGAGATATATATCTTCCTAAATATTCCACGAACCTCTAGATATTATTCATGTCAAGTCCAGAATGTAATCAGTGAGTATCGATGGTAACTTTAGGTCAACTAGTGTACCAAGTTACCCCACCCGGGTTCACCTTGTGCGATCCACTGTTTCCGTGTTCCATGTGAGCCCATCACACCCTACTCAATGCGGTCCACATAGTTCGGCAACTATTTCTCAAGTCATCCTGTTTAATTACTATTTAGGTAGGAACAAGATTAATAAATACTTGCAGAAGTAATATAGATTCTGGACGCTGCTGCGTTGAGTGAATAAGGGACTTAACTTCATTAAGCATAGACATTTTTGGAAATTCTACAAATTAAATTAAGACTGTAGGTACCTAACGCCAGCGTTAAGCCCGCTATATACGGGACAGTTTTCTGCGCAGTTTTCTATGCAGTCTGAAAACGGTCCCGTACACAACGAAAACTGTACAAAAAACTGCGTGCTTATGTCAGATTTAAGCTGACATGACAGTTAATGTTTTTTATGTAAACGTTTAAGTAGACATTGGTTTATTGTATGCTTTTAAATACGTAAAAACCAATAACATATTTACATTATTAGCTAAATACACAATTTCCTGAGAGCAAACATACGATAATAACTTACAATCGCGTTTTAAAAATACACAAAATTAGCGTGTCTTTTGACAGAAGTTTAACAGACTGCACAGTTTTTCTGAACAAGAAACTGTGTAGTTTTCTGAACAAGAAACTGTCCCGTTTACAGCGGGCATTAGAAGTTAAGGTGTTTTCAAAAATGATGTTCCGGATTAATTCACAGCCACAAAGCTTATAAAAAAATTATCATGTAAGTATTTATTTTAATTTTATTTTGTTTGGAAAATCAACAGAGAACAATAACATATAAGTTTACATCGTGTTCATTGAAAAAAGCTCCAATTACAGATTTTCGCCGAAGGATCTGAGACAATAACAAAAACAGAAAATTAAACATACTTATTTATTTATTACATTTCACACATTTAATAATCACAATAATGGGATGGCGACTCAATCAGTAGAGATCCATGCCAATGATCTGGCCCGACTCACTAGATAGTCCGTGTCGAGTCAGGGAATTTGTAGTATTATACATAATTGAATATTTACATAATTAGTATAAAAGAACCAAGATTGGATTTCACAAATTTAGAATTTAGAAAATCTATATTTTTGCATACCAAATTTCAATAATTACATAGCTATATTTTTGCAGGCATTTTCAATATATTCACAACCCATTAGACTTATTCAACTAACGACTCCGACCCTGTATTTGGAGAAGTCGGTTAATAATTTGGTTTGTGTGTCCATTTGGTTATATATCTTAAGTCCAATAAATGTGAAGTGGCGCTGCGCTATCGTTGTTTTTCTTTTAGGAAGTAAATAATTTATTTGAGGCAAAGCGAGTGTTCATGTTTTGTTGCGTTCTGCACTTGTCAATACTCCAAAATTTCACTAAACATGACTTAACATATAATTGCCGAACTGTAAGTACCTTAGCATCAGCAAATAATTGCTCGGTTGTAATCACTAGTGGATTTAGAATAGAGTATGCACAACCTCCCCAGCCTATAATTCCATATGTTGCCATAGACTGGGATAAAGAAAATACACAGAACGAATAGTGCCATAGTCCAAAATATTTCTTAAATTATTAAATACGTGTATTAGTTTGCGTAACTTGTTGTGTGCGGATAAGGGAAAGTAGTAGTAAGTATAGGGGTAAAAACACGATTTACTTTCTAGCGTTGGTACGCCTTTTAATTATTTTTTTTTTGTTTTCTATACAAAATCAATTCCGCCAGACCGAGGAATATCCATCTCCCCCCCCCAAAAGCTCTGCGACCTGGAGTACGCTGATGACGCCTCCTTATTGAAGAATCAGTCGGGGGCCTTCAAATTATTGTTGATAGGCTTAATTGGCACTCCACGTGCATGGGTTTAAAAATCAACATTGGTAAAACTCATGTCATGTGTAACAGCTCGTGTCAAGATGCCCAGATCCCCCTGGCTTTGTCGGGACAAGTCATCGAAAGGGTCGAGAGCTTCAAATACCTGGAGCGTACATGACAAAAAAAGGCAGAGTTCAGAAAGAACTGGAGTGCGGCTTGGAGTAGCTGGCGCCGCATTCAACAGTATGAAAGCTGTCTGGAGATCGGATATTTACTCGGTTTAAAACAAAATACCGCCTTTATAACTCCTGCATCACACTTGTTCTTCTCTATGGCTGCGAACGTGGCACCTAACTAGGGCCCAAGACAGCAGACTTCTGAGTTTTGAGAATAGGTGTGTCTTAGAAGAATTTTAGGTGTGCGGTGGTTTTACTTTGTAAGGAACACAGAGGTGACACAGCAACCCTTGGTATCTGCTGTCATCCGGCGAAGGCGTTTCGGCTGGCAAGGCCATATACTACGTATGCCTCCCGAGAGCCTTAACCATGCTTGCCTATTTTACAAGGCATCAGGTTCTCGGCGTCCCGGTCGTCCACTGTTGACAATTCGTCGGCAGTTTGCGTCAGAGCTGCGGGACGTGGACTTGACTTGGGGAAGATGCGCGAGAGCTGGCGGCCGATCGCTTGCCTGGAGGCAGTTTGTGGATTCCATATGCTCCACGTAGGGAGCTGATATGGTATAATGAAATAATGAATACAAAATTAATATAACAAATACATGATAAAAAGATGATAATATTATATTCGATCAGTGTGACGTTTTCTTTATCACATAAACCTTTTCTAAGTTCGACAACTATCTAGTCTATCTACCCATCACCTGTCTAACTAACCAAGTAAACAATATTAAGTTAAGGTTGAGTTAAAAGTTTCAGGCTATGCGGGGAGTCGCGGCCGTCAGCATTTTTCAGGATATTTCCTGAAATTTCAGGAATTTTCAGAATACTTCCGACATCCCCTAAGCCTAACTTTATAGAAAACATATTCAATTATTCTGGGTGCTATTGTGGGATTTTCGGAGCTTATTTTCATGCCAAGTAAATACTTGTCTATTACTATATTTACCCTTTTATGGAGAGAAATTTTTGTGTTTTTTTTGTCTATTTTTTTATAAATTCATTTTGAAACATAAAATAAATGTTACAGAGACGTTGAAATATGTGAATTGAGAAAAAATACAACTGTTTGAACAAAAATGAATAGTAAATTAAAAAATTGCAATTTTTTTTGAGGACTTAATTTTTACACGGTTACAATAACATGTAAAACCATTATTTATCAGTGGTGATACGGCTTGATGGGTGGATGGTTGGTTACTAATAATTTCCCTATCCGCACCCAATGGTGCATAGGGCACTGCATCGGTACACCAAGTGCAGTGTTTCTTGATCATTTTGTTACATGAGGGTAAGATGATCAGTCATACGCTTCATTAGCAATCCAAGATATTGACCCCCTACGGAATTGAACCCGTTAGTTAGTTAATCGAATGGTTAGTTGCATCAAAAATAAAGTATTAATTCACATGAATATTGAAAATATTAAGAAATTCTATTAAATACGTGGGGACGACCATATTTCTGAATAATCTATTATACTACTGGCATTAAATTTATCATTTTTAACCCAATGTTCATATTTCTGGTCTTTATAAATTGAGTTTTCAAGATCGTTAAGATCCATTATTCTATAACCTGCCCACGTAATATTATATTAATGACGTTTTCTAAATATGGAAATTATCGTCATATATAAACTGCCTCCAGGCCAAGCGATCGGCCGCCAGCTCCCGTGCATCCTCCCAAGTCAAGTCCACGTCCCGCGGCTCTGACGCAAACCGCCGACGAATTGTCAACAGTGGAGGACCAGGACGCCGAGAACCTGATGCCTTGTAAAATAGGCAAGCATGGTGGCGGCTCTTGTGAGGCATACGTAGTATATGGCCTAGCCAGCCGAAACGTCTTCGACATTAATATAGAAATTATTATTAAAAAAATATTTTAGGTTGATTTTACAAACTATTTATCTATTAAACAAGTGAGGGGCCTAGTATCAAAACAGCCTATCTACACCTTAGCCCAAGGGTGGCCAACCCGCGGCCCGCGGGCCACATGCGGCCCGCTGGGTGTCTGCTAATGGCCCGCGGAGCATATTATGAAAAAAATATATTTATATTATTATGGATAATAATGTATGTAGCTCCGTTTTCGTATAAATATACCTCAAGGGCGATTTAATAGTGTACATAAAACCACCAAAAGAACATTCCATCGTGTATAGTTTGTATCATATCCCATATTATGGAAGTATCTCAGTACATTGATTCAACTATCGTGACAATTTCTTCTATGGTAGGTAAAGCGAATACGCCGATCTTGCGTGGATAGCCGTGAATGCGGGGCACCATTAACTATGTTTCCGACACTAACCCTTCTCTCAATGTCCATTTCCGTCTCTTGTAAACATACTTCCAAAATATACAAATTCTTCAAACTACAATCAATCTGTCTCCATTTGCTTTAATCTTACATACCTACGGGACATAAAATTTATTATATTTGTTTTATTTTTTATGATAATTTTTGGATTGCTATTTTTTTGTATTGTTACTCTAATCTAATAAATATGTTTGACTCTCATTTTTGTAACATCTTCTTAAAAAAATATTACATATTTCTCATTTGCATTGAATTATAGAAGAAATTTTGTTGTACGGCCCGGTAGGAAATTTCATTTCCAAAATCTGGCCCGGCTGCTGAAAAGGTTGGCCACCCATGCTTAGCCAATTTCACAGGAAGAGCGAAAAACTAAGGCCGCTTCCTATTAAACTATTGACGGAATACAAACTTTGTTTCTTTTTTCAATGGCAGTTAGGATAATTTAATTCGGGTTTTATAACCATCATCAAAATGCCGCCTTTATAACTCCTGCATCACACCTGTTCTCCTCTATGGCTGCGAATCGTGGCACCTAACCAGGGCCCAAGATAGCAGACTCCTGAGTGCAGAGAATAGGTGTCTTAGAAGAATTTTAGGTGTGCGGTGGTTGGACTTTGTAAGAAACACAAAAATGAGGCGAAGGACGCAACCCTTGGTATCTACGAGTTTCGGCTGGAGAGCCTTACCCATGCTTGCCTATTTTACAAGGCATCAGGTTCTCGGCGACCTGGAGCTGGCGGCCGATCGCTTGGCTTAGAGGCAGTTTGTCGATTCCACATGCTCCACATAGGGAACGGATATGGCATGATGATGATTTTATAACTATTCGACGGACCACAATCAAACGAATCCAACGGTATTAACTCAATACCTCAAAAAGTGGCGCTTTGTTTGTTTTGTAAAAACTTCACAGCTTTATATTTTAAAGTACTTGTGTCTAGAAGGAAAGAAAGCCTTTTTCATTACCTAATAAAAACATTTTGCAAGTAGCATCCAAAACTTAGCAAGTTTGGCAATATTTTAATAGTAAATTTCGACTCTAGAAAAGTTCTATTTTGATTAATTCATGAACTAAATAAAGTTAGGACGCGCTTTTACAAAAAGTAGGACGTGTTTACAACGTCAAAATTATAATAAATAAACTATAAGCCTCTGAACATTTTATGGTACTCTCATAGACGACGTTTTTTTCGTTTTTTTTTATTGATTTTAGTCTGAATATATGTTTAAAAAACATTTGTACGTTTTTCATTTTATATCCCTACAGAGATGAGGTAGAATTTTTTCAAATTCAGAAATATGGATATTCGAGCGTTTAAAGGGCTTATGGCCTGTATATATTGAACTCGTCTACGCCGTTCCGCATTGCCGAAA
>JAGVSP010004626.1:0-15629 GCA_022494985.1 Micrasema minimum
AATTACACACATTGAATTTCTATAGCTATAGCTTTTTATTTATATTCTGAACGCTGTGGTATTTCAAAATCCTTGCTTACTTTTATAAAATTTTCGTGAGTCTTTTGCTAACTGATTGAGCTATGCAGGTGAGCGTATGAGGTTGTGGAGCCAATCAGGTAAGCCTCTCACCCTCTACGTTACAGTGGAAAAAATCTAAAGTTGTTTTTACATTAAAATAACCAAATTGTTCTACATTTAAAATTTAAAAAGTTGGTTTTTATTAATTAATTTTAGTATCTCAACAGAGACATAGAAGCTCTGGAAATGAATTTGGATTATCTAACCATTTGCAGGGCTTATGACTTGTCATCGGCTGGGTTAAGTGGCCAATTGATGTATTACAATATTACTCATTCCGCCCATTATCTGATAATCATAAATAAGAAGAGTTTCGAATTTTAAAAAACCACGGGTGACATCTGTTGTGAAAATTTCTAAGCATTTTAGCTATCACTTTTTTTAGGTGGGATTCGAACCGAATTAAATCACTTACTAGAAGACGCCTGAAGATGTCTCTTCAATTTATTTTGCTTAATTTTTAAACAGTAAACAACTTTTGAATGTGTACAAATACTTGTGAACAAATTATTAGATACCCTGGGCATACAAGTTTTCAAAATTTGGCATATTATATGATTATTAGATGGTTGGAATAGGGGATGTTGTAATAAACCATGCGGCCACATAATCCAGCCGATGACAGGTCATAAGGCTTGCAAAATATTTATTTCTTAAGTACAAATTAATAATCTTATTAAAAATATTTATTGTTAACATTGATCTGAGTTTTTCTGTTTCACAAAATTGTACCTATTTACATGTAATATTATATACCCACTCGTACATTGGTACACTTTATCATAATTACCATCAGTCGATTGACAAATGTAAAAAATAATTTAAATTAACTTCATATACTAGAAATATTAAAATAATTCACTTTTCGTTAAAAGTGGAAATTGATAAGGTAGGTCAAAATCTACATACTTTGAATGTTAACAAAATAAGAAAGTTCACAAGTTAACACTTTATGAATACATACAGTCTTTATATTTCAATTAAAATTCCTAGATAACTAGATATAAAAATCAAATTACATATTCACAAGGTTTTTAAATGGACTGAAAACTATTGAAGTATGATAATAATTTACTTATAATTAGGGAAAACCCACAAATACAGTACCTACTTACACTTTAACAATTATTGCAGATACACTAGGATTAATGTGATTTTGTGGTTTTCTGCCTAATTCAATGGATATACTTAATACATTTAAATTAATCTAAATTAGCAATTCTTTGCTATTTAACATAAATAAAGCGTACAAATATTTACATTCTATTTAAATATATAATGTTTTGTTATCATATCGAAAACAGTAAAAATATTTTTTTTGTGTAATACTTATTACAACATCAGAAAAAAGAACAGAATATAATAAAAAAAAACGGTTTTGTACTTAACTGTACTTAACTTAACCAATGAAACGATTCGATTTTACCAACACATTTACAAACCTTCATATTACACATATTATATGTTTATGTGTTAATATTGGCTTTCTGAAGTGCCGAGAAGTATACACAGCGTAATTCGCAACCACTTCTATATACATTCGTAATCCTTGATTTTCTCTCAGGAATTTAGCACTAAAGCAATGATTTTTCACACATTTTAGATATCGAACAGAAGCGTGTTCAAATCGCTTATTTTTTTATTTATCTCCCTTAATTAACTAATATTTTGGGAATATATGGGAAATGGCGCTCCAGATATAACCAGGAGTTGTATGACCTGTAAGAGGAGCCTCCATAAAGATCACACGGCACATAAAGATAAGAAGAATCCGCTGGGCAGGCCATGTCGCAATGATAGAGGACATCCGACCACCTAAGAGGCTCCTGATCCATAAACCAATGGGTCGAAGGAGTATCGGGAGACCTAGTTTAAGGTGGTTGGATTGTGTGGAGAGGAACACAGCATCCTTGGGCATTGGGAACTGGAAGGAAGTAACCGGAGACAGACGCGAGTGGAGACGTTTCTTGTAGGCGGTCAGGACCCTCGACGGGTTGTAGAGCCGTAGATTGGATTGAATTGAAATTAACACGATTGAGAAATTGAAGACGATGAAAATACGCTTCTTGTCGATATAAAAGAAGTGTGAAAAAATTCCGGAAAGAAAATTAAATACTACGATTTTATTGAGAATGTTGTTTATCCTCAAGTTGTCGGTTCCGAATGTCGTTATACAAGAAATTATTTATTTATTTAATTTACAGTACCTACTATACGTGACATTACGCATGTAGGTAACATAGAAAATCCTCATAGCGACGTAAATACAAATGGAATAATGCTTATCAATTGAAATAAAAAAGTGCATACTCTTATTGTTTTAAATAGGAAAGCAGACTTTGTTTATTGATTGCATTAAAGTCTTTACATAAATTATTATGAAATTTCTCAGTTTTAGAGTGAAGTTATACAAATTGCGTTATCAAGACTAGTCTTATAAATAGTGGAGCAAAATATCAGAATTTATTATAAGTAACCAACCCACGAAAAGGCACCATGAGATTTCATATACTGCTTTTCTTTTTAGTAAGTTAACCGTTTTGTCTGCATAGCGTAATCATGGTGTAACAAAACTCGATGTACAAGCGGGAAACCAGTGAATCTACGTCATATTTGGAGTCGATTTCGAAGAAAAATATATTTTTATTTGACCGATAGTTTTCGAGAAAATGAGTACGAAGTTGATTTTTTTTTAAAATAAATTTTTGCAAATGGTTATGAAAATATATAAATTTATTAGATCAAATCAATAGTATCTTTAAATAAAACAAAATCAAAAACCGCGTTTTAAAAAGAATTTGTGCATTTTTACGTAATCTTTATAAGAAAAAAAAATTCATAGCTCAGATTAAAAAGTCATATTACACATTCGACTCCAAATATGATGAAGATTCACCAGTTTTCGGGTTGTACTACGACTTTTGTTACTCCATGTTTGTATAATGTTTGCGCTGAAAATCATAGTCGTTAAAGGTGAAAGTCACAATCGTATGTATTGCCATAGTCGTCAAGTAAAATGAATTCGGAATTTGTTTCACATTGTTAATAACGCCTTAGTCAAGTTGGGACCTAATTTTAATTTTGTTTAACAATTTTATCAGACTTAACAATGATGACTTTCGGCTTTCAGCTAATTCGCAATTACTGAAATTATATAGAAATATTTTTAAAAATTCTTTAAAATCTCAGAATATCTATGTAAATTTTCGATCTGTTATGTTTTTTTTTAAAATTGTTTTAACTCAGATTACCTATGTGTGTAAATTTTCTATCAATGGTGTTTTTTTTAATTTGTCAAAAAATTGTCCAGAAGTGCTCTACCAATATTTTTTTTATAATGTGTATGCTGTTTTTTTTATACGTAAAAGTAAAAAAATCAATCTCATGCATTATTTGTAGAATTTTTATTACGTCTTTTATTAATTGGATTCATAATAATACTTATTGATTTTTTACATAAAATTTAAACAGTCAATCTCATTCATTATCAGTTTGTAAAATTTTTATAATACGCCTCTTGTTAATTGGATTCTAAATAACGTATGTATTCTTATTTAATTTAAACATATCCCAATTGAGTCTTATATCTAAGTTAATCACATTTCTTAAGTTAGAATTTTAAAAAAATGTATAAAATGTAATTTTTTGTGGTATTTACGTTTTCTTTACATTATTTTTAGCTTGGCCTAGTTTAGTTAAATGTTTTCAAAATATAACAGTTGATTTATTAGGGTGCATTTGACGTAATAATAAATCAACGTATTTCCAAATGGTAACTTGAACATTTAGTATTTTTACATATTCTATTCTACACATATATGTAGGTACATTGTACGAGTACATGTACACACATTACCTCCTTCAAATGGCCATATAGCTCATGAAGAGCTTTAGCCTCCTTGACGATGACTTTTTCGTTCTTGGCTTTTCTGCCAATCCCTTTCGCCAAGTTTATCCAGATTATTTATTTATTGCTATTTGTTTCATCATAGGAGTTACAAACCAAATTCACTTTCTCCCTATTTACCTACAAATATTTAAAGGGAATTTTAGCAAAGTGTTTCCAATGTACCTATATTTTTTATCTAAAGTTTATTAAAAAGCCATCGTTTAAATAAAATCACCAATAAATGAAATTTTACTACATATGTTGACTGAATATTAAATCATCAAAACTGTTTTAATGTTTTTGATTTATTCCGTCGCTAAATAAATTATCTATGTGCAATATGTGCATACAATCAGTCTTTTTTAGAATTACGGGTCGTAGGCCTGACAAGCGTGATGCGTGGGAAATGGTGGCCGATCTCGGCTTGGAGGCGGTTTGTGGAGTCCATATGCTCCGGATGGAGAGCAAATATGGAATGATGATAATGATGTGCATACAATCTTGATAACAAACGAATGTTTTTTTTTAGATATTTGTAAATGGATTGGAATCATTAAATGGAAAAGTTAACCAAGGAATCGATCAACACAGTAATGAAAATGACAAACAACATAAACCGCTGCCTGGACCAAAACCGGAATCGAAACCGAAACCGTTACTTAAACCTATTACTATTAAAACTACACCTAAACCAACACCGCGTCCACGGACAATAAAACCCCTTCAACCAAAACCAATACTACCTTTAAAACCCATACCTAAACCAAAACCAATACCTCAACCAAAACCCAAACCTCAACCAAAACCCAAACCTCAACCAAAACCCAAACCTCAACCAAAACCCGTCCCACTTCCAAAACCTATCCCTCCACCACACAAAAAGCATAACCACAATCACACTACTCCAAAACATACCACCAAAAATTGTACTATTAAAACCACACCTAAACCAACAACTCGTCCAGGGACAACAAAGCCACCAACGACCAAACCAGCAACTACAAAACCCCCAATCACGCAACCTCCTATAACCACACTTCCACCAACCACTCAACCCCCTGCGACCACACGTCCACCAACCACGCAACCTCCGGTAACTACACGTCCACCAACCACACAACCTCCTGTGACCACACGTCCACCAACCACACAACCTCCTGCGACCACACGTCCACCAAACACGCAACCTCCGGTAACTACACGTCCACCAACCACACAACCTCCTGTGACCACACGTCCACCAACCACGCAACCTCCGGTAACTACACGTCCACCAACCACACAACCTCCCATGACCACACTTCCGCCAACAACAAAACCTCCCGTGACCACACGTCCACCAACCACGCAACCTCCAGTAACTACTCGTCCACCAACCACACAACCTCCTGTGACCACACGTCTACCAACCACGCAGCTTCCGGTAACTACACGTCCGCCAACCACACAACCACCCATGACCACACTTCAACCAACCACGCAGCCTCCTGTGACCACACGCCCGCCAACCACGCAGCCTCCGATAACAACTAACCCGCCAACTACGCCACCTTTGACCACAAGTCCACCAACCACGCAACCACCGACAAGCACGCTCCAACCAACAAATGGAACAACCATACAGCCGACTACACGGAAATTGTTTTGCCCCGTAAGTGGTCTATACACGAATCCAAGGATACCAGGGTGCAAAAGCTTTATTTTGTGTGTAATAATAACTGATGATTTAGAACTAATAGTGGAATTTATTTTGTCCCGGTGACACTGTTTTTAGTCCTATAGTATCACGCTGTGTACGTCCTAGTGTTTACCGTTGTCCCTAATCATTGATTTTATTGATCAAGTTTTTTAAATTTAGTTTTTCAAATTCAACTGCTGTAAACTGCAATTAAAAAAAACTTTTTACACATTTTGTTATTTTTCTACCTAGGTTTCCTTGTGCTTAAAAACACGAGTTGTGCATTTTTACTATCCATGATAATATTTAATTTAATAAAGTGCACTCAAAGTTAAACTCCCAAAAATGGAATAAATAAGTGTACCCGTTATGAAGTAAACAAAATATCGCCGGGGTGGAATAATGTTTTATAAATAATAAATAGTTCTCAAAATTTATTTCTTGTTTTATTATTGTACCTAACTATTCAACAATATTAAATATTCGGCTCCCTGCTGAAAATAATTGTAAAGAATAAGAAACCCAGTGGTTGTTTTTGAGTGGTTGTTTTTGAGCTGGCAATTTATTTTTAAATAAAACAACTTATAATAATCAGGTGATTTGATTTAAAAATACTAGTTTCGTGATGAATCACCACAAGTAAAAAAAAATAATCAAAATTTTCAAGGGTTATTACAATTTTAAAGGTTTTTATACCCTTTCCTATGGCTTAATACTTATAATAATCATTTGGACTAATGAGGATGCTTTGGTAATGTTTAAATTTTTTTTGTGATGGATTAGTTTATCCCTATTCAGTTTACCTAATAAATGAAAAAGTTAAACAGTAAAAGAGTTATTTAAAAATAATAACAAAAAAGTATTATTGTAATCTTTGTGAAATTCAAATAATTAAAAAAATAAGTATGTTGTTGTTAAAACGCTTTAATATTATAATGGAACAAATAACTTGATTAATGAGAATTTACGTATTATAATATGTGAACAATAATTTAATAATGTACTTTTAGAATGATTTATAGACATTTCCACTGTCTTATTTGATCATGAATTACAGTAACCCCTCTTTTAAGAATAGGAAAAACATTCAATCACTCAAGTTTTCATTCATGCATAATATTTATTGTTATTGTTAATATTTCGACGCCTCCTACGTATAATATCGTAACCCACAAATCGTCGATTTTGAGTTTTTTGTGGATTTCGTCTGTATTTAACTATATCTTTAATTCTCTCAAAACAAAAAAATTAGTTTGCCAATAATAAGGGCTTTTTTGGGGCGTATTTTGTCGTATCTACAACCAATGCATATGAACGAAAATATTTTCAAATGCTCCTCCTGTAAAACCGCATTTTGTGGGTTACGATATTATACGTAGGAGGCGTCGATTTAACTCTTAACATTCTATGCCAGTTTCCTTTATCAAGAAGAAAAACTTCACTGCCGCGCGCTGTTCACAATAAATCCATTGCAAAAATAACGAGCAGTTCACAAAACAACTCAACAGTCACATAAAATCACACTTGCCGAAGAAACCTTCTTTTGCTATGAAACTTAGCATTATTATTGTAAAATACCATTTTTAAAAGATCCCAGCAACTGAACCTTCTACTTCAACAACTAAGCCTACCTCCACATTGTGTACCACACATGTCGGTATCTTTTGGATAACTCCAAATAAATAAATAATAAAAGTTATTCCACAAATCACTCACTACAAGGTTTGTGCACAGTTTTTCTTATTTTTTCCGCTTTGTGGTGGAGTGGTACACTGTGGGCTACCATTCATAAGGTCCCGGGTTCGATTCCTCATGCAGTCAATTAAAAATATTTATTTCAATGTAATTTTTCATATTTAATATTTCTTAACCGATACCTTGGACTGGCACTAGAGCGTAAGACTAATCATCACGCCTTTTATGATAAATTGTTAAGATACAATGCACTTAAGCCCACTTTATACGGGACAGTTTACTGTGCAGTTTCTTGTTCAGAAAACTACACAGTTTCTTATACCGTTTTCTGACCAATAAAAACTGCGCGGTGTGAATTTTACCTTTACACGGCACAGTTTACTGTCTGTAGGCATGCGCAGAACGCGACAGTCGGACCATACAATACACAGTCAGACTGCCATAAATGTTACCATACTAATAATCTCGTATCGTCGCCTATCTTATCGATTTTTTGCAGATCTATCGATTTTGTGGAGATTTAACGAATCTACTGAAAATGTACAACCGATTTACCGATTTTGAAGTCATTTTAATTTGAAAGCATTTATTTTATGCAATTATAAGCGCAGATAAATTAAAAATATTATGAATAACTTTAGGAACTTCTACCGATTTTACAATTTGGCAACATTACTCATCTGTCAAATAGTCGTTATTAGATATTTTGAACTTCGATCTAGGATTTCAGTTCATATTATTTATTACATTATATTCATATTCGCCAGAGTATAAAGTTTATCAAAGTTTATTTGTAATATTACCGATATTATTGAATATTATAGGTATTATACTGTCGTTATCGCCACGGCAAATGCGCGCGCCGAAACTGTGTGAAAAAATGTGTGGAATTAGCGCACAGTGAGAATCTGACACTAGCACACAGTTTTTCATCCAGTTTTAGCTTTATACGGGACAATTTTCAGACTGCACAGGAAACTGTGTAGTAAACTGTCCCGTATATAGTGGGCTTAACTACTGATTAAGTGCCCTATGCTCCAATATATAGTGGAAAAGAGAAAAAAAAATATATCATTAAGTATTAAGCCTACGGACGGAAACTGTAGAATCCAGGTGCTCTGTATAGGGAGCTAATATGGAACGAAAGAACTTTTATTTTCTTTAAAAATAAATCAAGTGGACTCGATGACCAAATGACTCATTTTAACACCAACAGACTCATTTTAAAAATATTTCCTGATACTGACAGGATATTGACAGAACCTCTTGGATCCATCAAGGGATGATGTCCAAATGTTCCACTTAGGAGCGGGCGCGGAACTAACAAGGTAGGATGGTAGGTCGTTGGCCAGCGACAGGACTTCTTGGAGCCATCAAGGGATGTCCGCATGTCCACATGCTCCCCTAAACAAAAAGTAGCAAAACAAGACGAAAGTTATAAGGACCTGAGGGTCGATGCGACGAACACAAAATTTCTTTTGTTCAATCTATTAAGATTTATTAATTATATTAAAGATATTTTTCTAAAAAAACATCAGAATAGCCACGTATGCATGCATTCGACGTAGCGAAGAGATGCGAGATTAATGTAGAAGGAGCCTAGGGTGTTGGCCGGCGATAGGGTGTTCATGAAGCACTTTTACAAACCATCTAAAGCCCACTTTATACGGGACAGAAAACTGCACAGTTTCTTATGCAGTTTGCAAACTGTCCCGTATAAAGCGAAAACTTTTCGGGCGACATTGACATTTGGCCGACCTGACAATTAATGTTTTTTTATGTAAACGTTTAAGTAAATATTGATATATTGAATGCTTTGAAAAACTTTAAAAAAACTTTTGGTTGTCTGTAAAGTCGGCTTACGGACGATAATTTTACGTGATAACGCTTGTGTGCTGCTGCTGTCTCCCTTCCACTCGGACTCATCGGCCGATGGAGTGGAAGAGAGATAGATGCGTCACAAACCGAACGCTTAGGCCGATCGTGCCTCTCTATCGCTTGTTCCGCGCTCTCGCTTGCACACTCGGCTCAGGCGGAACGTGACAATGAGTCATGCTTTTTCGTGTGTGCAGCCGGCGTTCATCGATTTATTAGACGTTATAACGTCAAAAACAAATAACATATTTATATTATAAGCTATAACAATTTCCTGAGTGGTACACATACGATATAACTTATGAAGCCGCTTTAAAGAAATACATATTTAGCGTGTCTATTGACCGCTGTACAGTTTTCTGAACAAGAAACTGTAGGTACATCTTTCTGTCCCTATAAAGTGCGCATTAGGATAGCGTTTTAAAAATATACACCGTGTCCCACGATGAGACCGCGAAACTCCGGAGGGTGATTGTTCATGGTATTCTGAGAAAAAAAAAATTTTGATCCGGGCATTTTTAATAATTAATTTTAAAAAAGTATTAATAAAAAGCGACTATGTAATACTGGCTTCTGTTTGAAATGCTAGCGGTGGCGGGGTGGCGGTGGGCGGGGAGGAGTGGGGGTCCGCTCTGGTCGCCTTGCCTTGTGCGGACATTCAAAATTCGAATTTCATATCTGAAATTGGTGCAGGTCACGTGGTGTTAGCCAGTTCAAAAATGGACGGTATTACACGCGTGAATTTTTATTCATATTTTAATCATTTTTTTAAGAAATTAGAATTGAGTTTTTTGAAAAACTTTATTTAGATTTTTTTCTCAGAATATCATGAATAATCACCCTCTGGAGTTTCGCGGTCTCATCGTGGGAAACGGTGTATATAAATATTTAGCGTGTCTTTTGACAGACTGTACAGTTTTCTGAGCATGAAACTGTACAGTTTTCTGTCCCGTTTAAAGTGCGCTTTATGTAAACCAAACATGAACTATGATGACGTCATAATAAATCATTATAACGAATACGCGCTAACATGCAGGTACTTTTACTATCCTTCCCTTGAGGCTTTTTAATATCTTAGAAACATTAAAAAAATAGTTGTGTACAAGATGCATAAATATATTTACATTTCTGACTATGTAAATAGTTCTGATTTGATTTAATTGATGTTCTTGTTGCAGAATTTTCTTATCATTTTAACAAACAGTAGGAGTCTACCTTATAAATACACTTTCTCAACAATAAGTACTTCAAACAATACTTAGTTAAGTTCCGTATCGCACAGGATCCTAAATGGATTCGAAGGGGATTTTGTTTTTATTTATAGTGGTAAGAAAACCTTTGATTATAACGAGTATTAGATATTTATAAAACTAAGTTGTCCATTTTCAAAGTTCAGATTATGCAATTTTTATGAAAAACGAACAGAATACGTAACATTGTACCTTATTCCTGCTTTCTGGCACAGCTATTTCCGACTATTCGAAAGTAGCGCCGATATTGAAATGTTCTAAATATCATAAGATGCGGATAAGGGAAAGCAGTAGTAAAAAAAATAGCGTTTTTTACCAAGGTAAAGTACCAATCGTTTACAAATTGTATATAAAAAGTACTATTTCACAATCAGTATTCCTAATGACTGAAAAATAATTCTAGTACCACCAATCCACCATGTCTCTGCGCGTTTTTGTGAAAATCTCAAAACATACCAAAATAGACCATATAGAACTCAATCTTAAACCTATGACAAGATTTTTTTATGAGCTAAGAAATTAAAAAAAGAATAACTATTTACATGACAAGATGCGATTATTTTTTTATATTGTTAAATAAATAAGCGAGATATAAGAAGTTTATTTTTTTTATTTTAAATTCCGTCTGAAAAAGTAAAGCGAACGTCTTACGGTCTGACTACTGACATGACGTCACTCTGTGCGCAGATAGAGATGGAAGCGCCTCATTTCGAGTTTCGAGTATGTCTCTCTTTTTCTTTCTACCATAATCGAAACACGCATATGCGTCATACTAGTGCTGGAAAAGCGAATTTCGTAAATAAAAATTATAAATGAAAGTACTGATTTCAAAATTTAATAGTATAAAGAATTGAAAATAACTTTGAAAAATATTTATAAATGAAGAATGTATTTTTGGTTCCGTACAAAATGCGCTCAGCTGATTATATACTCTTTTCGGTGATTTAAAAAAAATCATTAAACCAACAATCATATTTAAGTAAATCGTCGCTTATTAAGTCAATTTTATTAACTTTTTAATATATTTAATTTTTTGGTCAAATATTTCTGTTGCTCGTTTATTTACTCATATAAAGCCTGACGAGTTCACCAAAATTATCTTTGGATACGCGTTGAGATTATACATATATCTGGTTTATTTTGGATGGTGGACCAAAACTTTTATTAACTTCATAACTGTAAAACTATTTGACATAAAAAAATAATGTTCCATTTAAATATGCATTGCGTCAAAACTTGTTGTTATTATAATGGTTCGGTCATAATGTCTTCTTGTTTTTCAAATTGCGTAAAAATTATTTTGAAACTAATCAGTATTTTTTTTCCCAGGTGATTACGTTTGAAAATGCACACCTTCAAATTGATTGCAACAACAAAGCTTTTTTATGCACCTCACCGTTAGAGTTTATAGACTGTGTAGATAATGGACTTAATCAGACCGTCACAATATCTAATGAAACGCAACCATGTACAGATGGAACAGTCTGTGATAATAATAGCGAATTTCAATGTTCAAGTTTTTCCACGATTCCACCGGTGATAAAAACAACATTGAAAACAACTGTCAAACCTACAGTAAAACCAACAGTCAAGCCAACTGTAAAAGCAACAGTCAAACCCACTGTGAAGCCAACTGTTAAAACTACAGTCAAACCAACTGTTAAACCAACAGTAAAACCGACAGTCAAGCCAACAATAAAAACGACAGTCAAGCCAACTGTGAAACCAACTATAAAAACAACAGCCAAACCTACTGTGAAACCAACTATTAAACCAACTATCAAACCTACCATAAAAACAACAGTTAAGCCTACTGTGAAACCTACAGTAAAACCTACTATAAAACCCACAGTAAAACCAACTATTAAGCCTACTGTTAAAACAACAGTTAAACCTACAATCAAACCTACTATAAAACCAACTATCAAGCCTATTGTGTCACCAACTGTCAAACCTACTGTAAAAGACACAGTTAAGCCAACTGTTAAAACAACCATTAGGCCTACTGTAAAAACAACCGTTAAACCTACTGTAAACCTACTACTATAAAACCCACAGTTAAACCAACTATTAAACCTACTGTTAAAACAACAGTTAAACCTACAATCAAACCTACTATAAAACCAACTGTCAAGCCCACTGTGAAACCAACTGTTAAACCTACAGTTAGGCCAACTGTTAAGACAACAATTAAGCCAACTATTAAACCAACCATTAAGCCTACTGTGAAACCTACAGTTAAACCTACTATAAAACCAACAATTAAACCAACTGCTAAAACAACCATTAAGCCTACTGTGAAACCAACCGTTAAACCTACTGTAAAACCTACTATAAAACCCACAGTTAAACCAACTATTAAACCTACTGTTAAAACAACAGTTAAACCTACAATCAAACCTACTATAAAACCAACCGTCAAGCCTACTGTGAAACCAACTATCAAACCTACTATAAAACCAACAATTAGACCAACTGCTAAAACAACCATTAAGCCTACTGTGAAACCAACCGTTAAACCTACTGTAAAACCGACTATAAAACCCACAGTTAAACCAACTATTAAGCCTACTGTTAAAACAACAGTTAAACCTACAGTCAAACCTACTATAAAACCAACCGTCAAGCCTACAGTGAAACCAACTGTCAAACCTACTATAAAACCAACAGTTAAGCCAACTGTTAAAACAACTATTAAGCCTACTGTAAAACCAACAGTAAAACCAACTATTAAACCTACTGTTAAACCGACAGTTAAACCTACCGTTAAACCTACCGTTAAACCTACCGTTAAACCTACAGTTAAACCTACCGTTAAACCTACAGTAAAACCTACTACTATAAAACCCACAGTAAAACCAACTATAAAACCTACTGTTAAACCAACAGTTAAACCAACAATTAAACCTACTGTTAAACCTACCGTTAAACCTACCGTTAAACTACAGTAAAACCTACTATAAAACCCACGGTTAAACCTACCGTTAAACCTACAGTAAAACCTACTATAAAACCCACAGTAAAACCAACTATAAGACCTACTGTTAAACCAACAGTTAAACCTACCGTTAAACCTACAATAAAACCCACTATAAAACCAACTGTCAAGCCTACTGTTAAACCGACTGTCAAGCCAACCATTAAGCCAACTGTCAAACCTACTATTAAACCCACTAAAAAACCAACCACAATTACACCAGTGTGCAATTTCGCATGTAAAGAAACAGGAAGATTTTTGAATACCGGTCGATCAGATTGTAAAGAATATGTTATCTGTAGCAAGAATGCTGCAGGAAAATTTTGTTTTCAAATGTTATTCGTGTCCTTCTGGAACCTTGTTTAACACTAAAACTTCAACGTGTGGGCTTGCTTCCACAGTCAAGTGCCTTCCTATAACAACTACTACCAAAACCCATTACTCCGAAACCTCCAGTTTGTAACGTTGAAGGACGAATCCTAAATCGTGATATCAGTGACTGTTCTGGATATATACTGTGTGTTAAAAACGCTAAAAATCAGTTTTTACCTTATAATTACACATGTCCTAAAACGACACTTTTCAAGGAGAGCACTAAGATGTGCACAGTTTCATCAAAGGTCACGTGTAATTTGCTTCCGACAACTCGTTTGACCACTAGAAGAGTGACCGTCAAACCCACTACAAGAAAAGTTACAGTCAAGCCTACTACTCGAAAAGTGACCATCAAACCTACGACTCGAAAAGTGACAGCCAAACCCACAACAAGAAAAGTAACCGTCAAACCCACTACAAGAAAAGTAACCGTCAAACCCACTACAAGAAAAGTAACCATCAAACCTACTACTCGAAAAGCGACCGTCAAGCCTACTACTCGAAAAGTGACAGCCAAACCTACTACAAGAAAAGTAACCGTCAAACCCACTACAAGAAAAGTAACCATCAAGCCTACTACTCGAAAAGTGACCGTCAAACCTACTACTCGAAAAGTGACAGCCAAACCTACTACAAGGAAAGTGACGATTAAACCGACACTACCACCCGTGAATCAATGTACAAAAGCAGGAAGAGTTCCTAACCCAGCAGTTACTGATTGTTCATCATACATTTTATGTATTGCCAGTGGCCAAAGCTTTCTAGCCAAAACATACAATTGTCCTCTAACAACAGTATTTGATCCAAATAAATTATTGTGTACTCTTGGTACAAGTTGTCCGAAAAAGAAGTTTACCTGTACCAGCTCTGGAAGGTTCCCTGATCCAGCAGTCGCTGGTTGTAAAGGTTACATCCTTTGTACAAAAACTCTCACTGGATTTATACAAACACCTTTTAGCTGTCAGGGAACATCTGTTTTTAATCCAGTAACTTCAATGTGCTCTACTGTTTATAAATGTGTTTAATTCAAAATCCTACATTAATGTAGGATTCTCGCAAATTTATACTATTGTGTAAAATAGGGCAATAAAATAATTGAGCATTTTTATTTCATCTATAAAAATTCCTATTTGTTTTTATACTATTATTAAGTAAAACTACTTTATAGTACCAAATAAAAAAATTAAAAAAATTATAATGGTGTTTATTTTTGTCAAACAATATTGTTCATGGGTATAAGGTCTCATAAGCACAATGAAGCTTCTTCTTAGTGACCGAATTGCTGAATGTTAAAACAACGGGTTTAAAAACAGGGTTTTGAGCTACCGAAGACATGGAGAAAAACACCATTGATGCATAATTTTCTATCTGAAGAAATTAAATCCCGGGTTGCCTAAACCCTTGGCCCAATCCCTGAGTTACATACAAGGAGTTAAATCATTCCATTTGGTTCAGATACATGAAAGTAGTGGTTGCATACTTGGGAGAAAGTATGTTAAATACTAAATATTATGGCGAAATGAAAAAAATACTGTGATTTTTTTATGGTTTTAATATATTTTTCTATACCTTTTGGCTATTTAACTATTCTCTATAATATGTTGCGATAATAAAATCATAAATATTATAATAGAAGTAAAAACAACCTATTTTCCAAACAACATTTATAGTAAGTAAACACAAAGGTTTTTAAATTTTTTCATAATTTTGTTTTTAGCCACTTATAAATAATTATTCGTAGATTTTTTTTTTCTGTAACTTCCTTTTTTT
>JAGVSP010004627.1:0-14358 GCA_022494985.1 Micrasema minimum
TTTTCTTTGTCACGACACAGAATTTCTCAATTTACATTACGACAAATAAAATAGTCCTATGCATATTTGGGTTTTCTGTAGCTCCTGCACCCGATGACAAACTCCAATTAAGGAGTTTATCGGGACTGTATTTAAAGTTTCTTTTGTAAAGAAATTATGTATTTTTTGTAATATTTTTTATTGAATAAAGACTGTTTAAAAAATAGAAATGTTACGACAGCGCTTTAAACTCTGCTTTAAACGTCTGCGTATGTTTTTAAACTACAAAATGTTGAGCAAAAAAAAAATATAAATGTGTGAAATTGATTAAAACTTCTTCATAAATAAAGTTGATTTTTATAAGAAGTCGATTCGGTAACACATTAGGACATCCCTAATCGATACATAATTGAGCTGTCAAAAGTAAAATAAACGCTTGGAATTGGTATAGTGCAGTTTAGTATTCATGGTGCGGTTTGTTTCAGCTGAAGGATCTGGACTACCCGACGGCGGCGGCGGCGGGCGCGGAGGTGCTGCGCCGGCTGCAGCTGGAGGAGAAGGGCGGCTGGCTGTGCGGGGCCCTGTCCGGGGGCCAGCAGCGGCGCGCGCAGGTGGCCGTGGCGCTGGCGGGCCGGCCCGCGCTGCTGGTGCTGGACGAGCCCACCACGGGCCTGGACCCGCACGCTCGGCGCCAGCTCTGGGACATACTGCTGGTGACTAGATCTCCTCCCTTGCCTGGGTATACTTTGCACTACCATAAATAACGTAATAAAAGTATGAGAACATTGGGATTTTTACTGAGGACAATAAAAAATTTCGAATCCTATGAAAACTATGAAAATTTTGTATACTGCTTTAGTAAGAAGTCAGCTTGAATATAACTCGTTCATTTGGTCTCCTTATTACAGGGTTCACGTAAAGAACATTGAAAGAGTCCAACATAAATTTTTTGCTTTTTGTTAATTTAAATTAAATATTCCCATTGTAAACATAAATTATAAACTTTTTAAATAACTTTTTGAATATACAAACATTAGAAAATATAGAAGAATATTAAATGATTTGCTCTTTCTGTTCAAAGTATTAAAATCTATGTTTGATTGTTGTCAACTAACAAATTTAATTAGTATACGAGTGCCTGGTCGAGTTACCCGTAGTAATGCACTATTTTACTGTAGCCAATCATCGACCAATTACAGTGCTAACTCACCGATACGAAGAATGCACGCACTGGCTAACAAGTATACTAACAATATTGATGTTTTTAACACAAATCTAGTGCATTTTAGGGAACAGTGTCTGGATGCCATCTCTGGCGGTAATGAATAGCTACTCATATTTTGGCAGAGATATTTTATTTTAGTGTATTGATCTTGCAAATAATGCAATGTAATTTTTAAGCTTTATCTTCCCACCAATACTCGGTACAATAAACTATTATCACTAAAATAACTAAGGGTTGGTCGGAAGATATTGCTTAAATGCAATAAAAAGCTGTATCGGACAGACTATGCGCGGAACAGCACAGTATCACGCCTAACGCACTCTTATAACCACAGGTTTAATCAAATTTATTTTTTTACTACCACAAAAAATAAATTCAAACAAAATGTTATAAGAGCGCTAACTGAGCATGAAGTATCTTTACACACTTAGGCTGTGGGTCGTGGTCGTGGAGAGGATCTGGGCTGACTTCTTGGTTATGTTTGGCGCATTGCACTTAGTATAGGGTTCAATGCGCAAAGCATGTTCGGAACTCGGCTCGGGGATAATTCACGACTATAACTCTAGGCCTTGCACACGCCTTGCACACACTTTTTACTAATCACTCATCATAATATGAATTATATTAACTGTGGATTTTTGTAATTGGCTTTAGAATTATTTAATTGTTATTAGATAATGATCATTGTAATAGCTGTTAAAATCCTTAATAAATAAATAAATACGCCCTTGTACTCTTGCTATGTAATTAAGGCATATAGAAACAAAAATGGCAGTGTCCACAATCTTAAATTGTCTGTAATCACGAAAAAAAACGTTTGTTTAGTTATGCCGTTCTGCTGTTTTTGTTTCAACAACAGAACATTAAATCTAAAATTAAATGGATTAATACGGTTTTTTTGACAAAAAAATATTCTATGGAGAAAATATATAACTTTCCAAAAAAAAACTGCATATTTAACTAATTTTCAACTGCAGGTCGACACTGCCGCCTTTGTCTCTATATGCCTCAATTGTACATGTAGTTTTAAATAAATAAATAAAACTTGGCTTTAGCACTGTATGAACAATGTGCGATAGGCGATAGATTGTTATTGTACTGTACATATTGCCAGTTTGGTAGTTAAATGTCTAAAATCGATTAAGGCCAAATAAAGGGAAGAAAAAATTACAAAAGAAAAATGCAATTCTTGTATCCTTTGAAAATAATTAAATTTTGAATTTTCACCTTTCTTTTGGACTAGCGATATGTTGAATGTTGTGTGTGTTTTATTACTTTGTCTAAAATATGTATATTTTCTGTGCAGGAAATTCGTGAAGATCACACGATTCTCATCACGACACACTTCATGGAAGAAGCCGATGTACTGGGAGACCGGGTAGCCATATTAGACCACGGCCAGTTACGCTGCTATGGAACATCAATGTTTTCTAAAAAAAGCTTTTGGTATAACCTTGCTTTAATCTTTATACTCTCTTAGAGAGATGTTTTTCTTAAAAAAATACAGAATGCTAATTATGTTAATACGGAGTGTATTACGCATTATATTAAAATGATTGAGGAGATGATATGTAACCAATAATACCATATTTTAGAATTTGACAGCTCTCAAGATAGAGGCATTTTTATTTAGAATGGGAAACTACAAATGTTGTGATGAAATTGTACCATGTGTGTATGCTTATTTACATAATTATAATAGTTATGTAATTTTTTTTTCAATTTCGATGATTAATATTCTTGTTTTTTTTATTTTTATTTTATTTTTTACATTTTTCAAAGTAGGATTATAAATCACTTTTTGACGTCATTTTGCAAAAAACAAAAAGATTACAATATACAATATATATATCAAATTATAATTAAAATTACAAAACAAAACTATACAAATATATAAATTATCATGTCCAAGGGTTTGAATCTTCAAAATAGTCACCTATCTTGTAATATGCCTTCAAACATAATTTATTTTTAACAACTTTTGTTAATTTTTTGATACATAATGTTTGAATGCTTTCTGGCACCCTATTATACAAGCGTGTACATTGCCCTCTAAACGACTTACTGACCCTTTGCAGACGGCTTATAATATCTGCAAATTTGTTTTTATTTCGCGTGTTCCTATCATGCTTGTCGCCATTTATCAGGAACAAATCCTTGATGTCATATCCCCAATCACCAATTTCAATATAAACCCTTTCAAAGTAATACATCCTATCTCTCTTTGTCAGGTACCGGTTATGTGCTGACCGTAGTCCTAGAAGACAGTACCTTGGAGGACAAGGTGTGCCGGATGGTTGACGAGTACGTGTCTGGGGAAAGGTTGGAGGGGGGCGGGGGGCTCCGCTGGCGCCTCAGGCTCCCGTCCCCCGGCCTGCCGCAGCTGTTCAGGGCCCTGGAGCATAAGAAAGCCGGGCTCCGCATCTCCAGCATGGGCCTGGCTCTGACTACCCTCGAGGAGGTCTTTATAAAGTGAGCGCTATAAAATTGGATTAAGAAAATGGTTATTAAGCCTCTTAATAATGACCACAGTTTGATAATGACCAAACAAGGCGAAACATATGTAGTGTTTAAAATAAAATAAAAAATGTAACCAAAATCTACTTTGATTTCTATATTATAAAATGGAGTTAAAATAAACACCAAAACAATCAATAACTTGTAAGGGTGAAATTCACTCTGCACATTATTTATTGCTCAGAACACAGGACAAAAACTGAACAGTTTTCTGAACAATAATTGTAAACGTAAATTATAACTTTTTAAATAACTATTTGAATATACAAACACTAGAAAATAGAAGAATATTAAATGATTTGCTCTTTCTGTTCAAAGTATTAAAATCTATGTTTGATTGTTGTCAACTAACAAATTTAATTAGTATACGAGTGCCCGGTCGAGTTACCCGTAGTAATGCACTATTTTACTGTAGCCAATCATCGACCAATTACAGTGCTAACTCACCGATACGAAGAATGCACGCACAGGCTAACAAGTATACTAACAATATTGATGTTTTCAACACAAATCTAGTGCATTTTAGGGAACAGTGTCTGGCTGCCATCTCTGGCGGTAATGAATAGCTACCTACTGTGTAATCATTTAAAAATGTATATATAAAAAGCCCTATGGGCGTAAAAAAAATAAAATAAAAAAAATTCTGATTCATAATATTCACACTCTGATTTGAATGTAATTATGGGATCTTATTTATTTCCTTCAGGGTCACTGAAGGTACGGCTGAAGATAACAGAGTACAAGCAACTGAAATTGAAGATCTCAATACTTATCCTGGTAAATCTTTTACACATTTATTTTTAATTTTCTTTTGATATATTCAAATATTTCAATTTTGGGGCTGCTTTCAAATAGATGGAAATAACGGTGCCAGAAAGCAGAAAATAAGATGTTCTGGAGTGGGATTTGAGCCTAGATATTCCAACCTGCTTCATATTTTATTAACAATATTTTCTACACGAAGAATACGATAAAAATAAACAGTTTTGAATGACTTCAGGACATGAGGGAGCTGTGTAGGAAAGCCTTTTAGTTTGATTCAATAATAAAACAAAACACATTTTGGCAACGGAGAATTTAAAAACAATTGACAAGTAATTTAAACCGTGAAATAATGCATTAAGTTGTTTACATTATGAGCTTGAATACCAAAGACAGTAACCCCTTCTGGCGGTACATTTTTGAAGTTACAAAAGTGCCGTTATCATAATAAAATAGAGCATAAAATTACGAAAATTTTGATACCAAATACTCAGAACGTAATTTTTTGCAGTTGTGCCGGTATCTTTGTAAACCGTCGATATAAAATTAGGATATGTATGCAATTTTAGTACATAATCAATTCACAATTAAAATGGATTTTTAAACTGAATTGCCTCAAATTCTGGAATCCCCAAACGATTTTTAATCAAATTTGGTACACACAAGAATCGCAACTGGGATACAAACCACAATTTCAGGTATCCTCTGTCGGCCCTAGGAGGGGGAGGATTTAAAATAAATTACGCCCGATTCTGAAATCTCCCGATTAATAAAAATATTGATCATCAAACCCTGAAAACACCGGGTACTCAGCTAGTATTGTTTATAAATTACAGGTGAACCAAACTTTGAAGTTGCAATATCTCACAACTAGTAAAATGTTAGTTACTAACTTTGGCCACTAACCCGACGATATGGACGCTGGTGCCTATAAGAGAGCCCACTGCATGATAGTCAATTTATAATTTGAAATGTATTTATTTTGTTGATTGATTCGGCATTCACTTCTAAAACTTCATAAAGATTTTTGATCAAATAAAACAATGTCTTTTCACCAGTCGATGGGAGAACTTTACTCCCGAAACCGGGTAGTGTACATTCTATTCTTCTAGAATAAACGAAATACTAACAAATTACATTGTAATGCCATATAATCATATATTAAATAAATAGTCTTGTATATACTTATTGGCATATTCTAGATGTGCTTGGTATACTTGATGCTACTTATCAGCACTGCTGGGCAGGAGACGAAGGGGCTCAGTGCTCCCCCCTGAGGCTGGCCCCACCCCCACACCTGCGCCCCCTGCTGGTCCCCTACGCCACCAATGGGACGGAGCCCCCTTCCCAACTGTCACATCTGGCGGCTGCCATGAACTTGCGATTAGAGCTGTCGAAAAATCCTGACATTTATAAAGGTATGTATTTTTATATTCAAAGCAATAAGCAAACATTTTACCAAAGCGGGCTTATTGTAGATAGGAACTATACAACTCATATTGTCTATCATTCTCAAATTATGACTTTTGTTTGTAGGAATACTAGAAGAGGGTGAACGCCACCCATCGCAAGGTTACACAGAGCCGCTGATTTTGGCTCTCGATCTATATCCTTCCCACTACAGGGCCCTTTTATTCCACGTCTGTGTATCACAGCATGCCGGCCGCCGCTGCGTTGTTAACTAACCTGCTGGCGCTGCAGGCAGCCCCTGGCGCGGGCGGCGCACCCCCACTGCGCCCCCACTACCACCCGTTGGCCGTCGGGGGCGTGGCGCAGACTCACGACGAGGAAGAAAAGACGTTCTTCGATGTTATATACTGGACGTGCTGCCTTACCATAGGTATAAGACTAATTTATGTATTTAATTGAAATGCCTAAAAACTTACATTACAGATTAATCTATTTTTGAAATTTTAGTAAGTGTTGTTATTCAACAGCAAACAAGAAAACTAAATATTATTTTTTAACTATTTGTCTGAGAATGAAGCGATGATTTTAAATGTTAAACATTTTTACTTTTTATTTAACAAGTTAAGAGAAAGATAGAAAAGTCACAATTACAATGTACCTACATTTAACAAGTTAAGAGAAAGATAGAAAAGTCACAATTACAATGTACCTACATTTAGTTCGCCTCGTAGCATAGTGGTAGTGTATTTGGCTACCGCGCATGAGGTTTCGATTCCCGTAGGGGGTCAACATGAAATATTTATTTACATGTGATTTTCATATTAATATTTCAAATGTGATACCTTGAACTGGTACTGAAGCGTATGACTGATCATCTTACCTTCATGTAATAAAATGATCAAGAATCGCTGCGCTTGGTGTACCGATGCAGTGCCCTATGCACCATTGGGTGCGGATAAGGGAAAGTAGTAGTACATTTAACAAGTTAAGAGAAAGATAGAAAAGTCACAATTCAATGTACCTACATTTAACAAGTTAAGAGAAAGATAGAAAAGTCACTATTACAATGTGCCTACATTTAACAAGTTAAGAGTGATACACCCACAAACTGTTGGGTCAAAGTACCGCTTGGTACTTGCGCCGCTAGATGGCGCCAATGTCACTTTCAGGACACAAACGAAAGAATCCACAACCCCAATATACGGGTAGAATCTCCCTCCCAAAACTGCTAACTGAACTGGTACGCAAGAACACATAAGGACTCTCTGGTCGAGCTAGCTTGCTAGTTCTCAGGGTTGGACTTTCGGAGTTGCAGCACGGTCTCCTCCAAGCCGCCTAGCCTTTGTGCTTTGTGCAGCTAATCGCGCCGCCCTGAGCCGCCGCCCTGCGCCGCTGCCCCTGCACCTCCGCCGCTCTGTGCGCCGCCCGGAGCCGCTGCCCCTGCGCCGCCGCCCTGTGTCGCCGCCCTGTGTCGCCGCCCCTGCGCCGCCGCCCTGTGCCGCCGCCCTGTGCCACCGCCCTGTGCCGCCGCCCTGTGCGCCGCCCCTGCACTGCTACCCCTGCGCTGCCGCCCTGTGCTGCCCCTGCGCTGCCGCTGCTGCGCCGCCTGCGCCACCGCGCTACCGCCCCCTGCGCTAGAGTTGCGCCGCCATTCTTCGCCGCCGCCCTGCGCCACCGCCTGCGCTACCACCCTAGCGCCACCGCCCTAGCGCCATCGCCCTGCGCTGCCGCCCTGCGCCGCCACCTGCGCTGCCGCTCTGCGCCGCCACTCTTCGCTGCCGCCCTGCGCCGCCGCTCTGCGTCGCTGCCCTTCGTCGCCGCCCGGCGCCTCCACAACTCAATAAAACTGTACTAACCACTATTAATGTTGAAAATCAACTTATTTTTATTTGTATTCATGCCACTATGTTTTTAAGTATTGTTACGCTAGCTTACTCCAAGGTGCAGGCAATCCTCGGCGCCCTGGAGTAGTGGAGATTTTTAGGGTTAGTTTAGTGCCCCGGCTTGACTCAGTCGGCAAAACAAAGATCTCTCTTCAGGGAAATCGCTAGTTCGGATGAATCCCAGTGCTACGCTCCCACGAATGATAACCTATAAAGTATTATAAAAAGGGGTCTCGCCTTTCGTCTGCAAATAAGAACGCGGGGTTTACGATTTACAGGCCTCTCGGCCGTTTATTCATAAACGTTGGTTAATATTAAAACGTTCCCACCTCTACATAACTACGGGACAGGAAACGGGTAAACAAAAGGAAAGGATCACCCCAGACAATGAGCAAACTCTATCTAGGCTATTTGGCGAGGAGCCGGAGACCGGCGCTGGCGGCGAGTGGTGAATGGCGGCGGGGCCAGCGCATCCTGGGAAGCGCTGGAGACGAAGCAGCTCGAAGCGCCACGCGCTCCGCGGGGTGGTTGAAGAAACAGGGAAGAAGGGGATGGCGGCTGAACGCCCGGTAAAGTCTTACTTGCACTGATGATTTGGCAGTAGTGGAACTATGACCGTAGCTGGTCGCTGGTTGTTGGTGGCGCGCCGCCAGGAAAATACTCGGCGCGGCGCGTTGCTGAGATCAAAACGTGCTGGTGGCCGGCGGGTCCGGTGCCTCTGGAGCCAGGATGTCACCAGGGCGAGGGGATTACATCCCGGTTGCCTTTTGTAGCAGCACGGCCGCGTGGCTTGACTAATATTCGGCTTTTTTGCGCGAGGAAGGGCAATTCTTTGGCACACTCACACACGAATCTATCAGGCTTTGTTTTACAGGCCTGGCAAGAGGATCGTTCAGTTTCGGGTGATTTTAAACGTGTCTTTTTCGGGAGACCGCCATTGGCGCGCGTCTGTCGGGACCGGGCTGGGCGGACGTGGTCGGACCGGAAGTGGGGTCAAAATCGCGGTTTATTATTCTAATTATTCTTGGGTTGTCTTCTTGACTTGCAAGAGTCAAGTTAAGTTCTTTGTGTTGGTATTTTGCAGGGAATGCTGATTGATGGACAACTTCATGTTGTTATGAATTACAGATGCATATTATTATATAACAGTATCTAGCGGAAAAATCCATATTTAAAAAAAATTATTACAGCTCTACCTCGTAAAGTGAAGTATCCCCGTTATTACCAAAGTGAAAAGTACTTAATGGAGAAAAATAATTCTTACATGAATTCTAATTATTATAAATATGTACTTTTAAAATGATTATGTTAGCAGTACCGTTTCTTGAATATTAACATTTGAAATTTTTTTTGTTTATTTTATTGGAGCTAGAAAAAAGTTTTCAAGTTAAAAAAAAAAATTGGTTGGAACTGCTGTTGAGTTCCCAAAGAAAGAAAATAAAATATGAAAAAAAAATTAATGCAGAAATCTCTCAATCCTTGGCAGGGTTTTTCCTCCTGGTAGCTGCCGCGCTGGGGTACAGCGTGCAGGAACAGTCCGGCGGGCGGGACGCGCTGCTCTCCGTGGGCGGCGCCCCCGTGCCGCTGCGCTGGGCCTCCACCGCGCTGTGTGGACGCGACCCTCTGCTCCGCGGTGGCGGCGCCCGCGCTGTGCCTGGCCGCCGCGCTGGACCCCTGGCTGCCCGGGGCCGCGCGCCCCCGCTGGCCGCGCTCGTGGCGCTGCACCTCGCGGGGGCGCTCAACTTCACCTACTGCCTGTCCCTGCTGGTGAGGCGCCCGGCGGCCGGGTATATCTTCCTGCTGCTCATCACTATTTTTGCCGGTAAATAATTTAACCTCTTCACTCAACATATCGCACCATGAATACTATACTGCAAGTCCGAAATTGACAAAATGAACTGATAATACCATGTTATAGCTCACACCGACTCTCACAATCTCTTTCCTACATCAAGTATTGCATTTAAAAAATCCTGGCCTACTGAAATTTAAACAAAAATAGACTTAACTTTAACTAACTAACTAACTAACCATCACGCCATTTCCCCGAAGGGGTAGGCAGAGAGGATAGAACGCCACACCACTCTGTCCATACTTCTCTTGCTTCCTCCTCCACATTTATACATCTTCTCATGCACGCACGTCGATTATTCCGACTTCTTACATGCCCACTTTCAAGCACTTGTTTAACTTGATCATGCCATGTCTTTCTTGGCCTTCCTCGACTTCTACATCCAGGCACAGTCGCATCATATCTTTTTTAGCCGTTCTTTCATCATCCATTCGCTTTACATGACCGAACCAACGTAAAAGACCTTTCTTCATTTTGTCGATAATGCTCATCTCAGCCTTGCATTCTGCTCTAATTTTCAACATTAGTGCACCTATCATACATAGTTTTTACCACACATTCACCTGAGAGATCGCATTTAACTGCATTCAATCTACTTTCATCCTTATTTTTCCAACTCCATGCTTCGCTTCCATACATAAGGGTTTGAACCAGAACTCCATTATGCACTGCCAATTTATTTAGCCTCTTTTGATAAGCACTTATAAAGCAAACAAAAAATTGGGGAGACATCTTCAGGCGTCTTCTAGTAAGTAATAAAGCTCGGTAGAGCCTTACCTACACTAATAAAGATGATTTGCCAAAAAAATGCTTGACAATCTTCTCAACAGATGACACCAGCATAGAAAATTTCCGTAATGCGGAACGACGTAGACGAGTTCAATATATAGCAGTTCCAAAATTTGTCATATATGGCTATCAGATGATGGGCGGAATGGGGAATGTTGTAGTACATCAAGTGGCCACTTAACCCAGCCAATGACAGGTAACGCCTAGATGACCCACATTCGTTTCCAGAGTTTCTCTGTCTCTTTTGGGATATCAATAATATCATATATCTTTGTATTTGATTTCATTTTACAAATTTGATACTGCGGTTCCAGGTCTCGTGTCATCTCTGGTGCCGTTCATCTTCGCCTTGTTGGAAGACTCTGGTTCCAGCCTGATGGGGCCCCCGGCCGTACTGGTTCCCGCACATGCCCTGTCCCACGGCCTGCTCTGCCTTGGATTTGCGGCCCGAGAGAACTCCATCTGTCTCGCGAGAGCCAAGCGCTTTAATCACACTACGCCTTGCTGCGGTAAGTTAACATCATATTTATATATATGTAATGTAATGAGTGTCGCCTATACGTTAGGGTGGCCCAAAAATGTTAAATTTACCCTACACCTCAGCGCACCCGCTATGTTTTTTACTTTAGTTGATAGTAGTTAAGTGCTAAAATGTCCTAGGTGGAATAAAAGGCTATGCTCAACGTCTCCAGGTTTTAAAATTTTTTGAATTTTCCCATATAAAAAAAAATGATTTTTTTGTGAAAGAAATACCAAGAAAAATGTGTTAAAGAGTTGAAAAAATTAGACTTTTTGTGAAAATATGGCTTTGTCATCTACTATAACACGTCAAGCGTACTCTATATTCTTGATAGGTGTCAAAGATTTAGAACCAATATCTAGATTTAATTAGTTACCATTTATCATCAATATTATACTATGTAATATTATATTATACTTCCCAGATAGTTAATTTAGAACAACCCTCGAAATGACAGATTTTTTCTTAATATTAAATACCTTTGAGCACTGTCTTCCAATTAGAATATTAGCTTCAAATTTACCTGAATACTTGTTTTACCACTGATAAAAAAATTTGTGGGTGCCCAGACATGTAAACTAGTTTTTGAATTTTTAATATATAATATGGGCCACACTACTATACGTGACCGCTAACCGCCCAAACGGATTGACCACCAATCAAGGTATGTTTCCAGAATATATTTATTTAATCAAGAGCATGGTTCTTAGCCATGAAAATATTGTATTTTACAGTAAAATTAAATATTTAGTTAAATCAATAAATTAGTAATTTGACTTTTAACAGCTGGTTAACATTATTTGTCTGCCTCGTAGCATAGTGGTAGCGCATTTGGGTACCGCATATGAGATCGCGGGTTCGATTCCCGTAGGGGGTCAACATGAAATATTTCATTACATGTGATTTTCGTACCTTGGACTGGTACTGAAGCGTAAGACTGATCATCCTACCTTCATGTAATAAAATGATCAAGATACACTGTATTTGGTGTATCAATTCATCATCATCATCATACCATATCCGCTCTGGAGCATATGGATTCCACTAACTGCATCCTCCCAGGTCAGATCCCCCTCCAAACTTCTATTTTTGGTTTCCAGGGAGGGACGAACTGACTGGAGAGTGTACGGGACTATTGGACTATTACTCACACGAGACGTATGGAATAAAGTACCACCTTATCTACATGACCATTGGATTCTTTCTTTACATGGTATGTAATTGCTTTACCCCAATCCCCAGGATTGAGACATTGAAGAAGAATTACTTAGAAAAAGATTTTTACATTTTACACCAATTAAAAATATTAATGTTAGCTTATTGTAAGCTTATTGTTAGCTTAGTGTAAGATCGTAGTAAACGGCGATAGCTTGAAACAGGTGGAAGAATTTGTATATCTGGGAAGCATGTTCACTAGTGATGGAAATATGGATAAGGACATTGAAAGGAGGGTTAGTGCCGGTAACAGAGTTAATGGTGCCTTAAAGTCGGTCGTATCTAATAAGGGCTTATCAAAAGAGGCTAAATTGGCAGTTCATAATGGAGTTCTGGTACCAACCCTTATGTATGGTAGTGAAGCGTGGTGTTGGAAAAAGAAGGATGAAGTAGATTGAATGCAGTTGAAATGCGATCTCTCAGGCGAATGTGTGGTAAGACTATGTATGATAGGTGTACAAATGTCGAAATTAGAGCAGAGTGCAAGGTTGAGATAAGCATTATCGACAGAATTAAGAAAGGGCTTTTACGATGGTTTGGTCATGTGGAGCGAATGAGTGATGAAAGAACGGCTAAAAGAAGTTTAAATGCAAGTGTGCCTGGATTTAGAAGCCGCGGAAGGCCGAGAAAGATATGGCATGACCAAGTAAAACAAGTGCTTGAAAGTGGGCATGTAAGAAGTCGGAATAATCGATGTGCGTGCATGAGAAGATGTATGAATGTGGAGGAAGCAAGAAAAGTGTGCCAGGACAGAGTGGCGTGGCGTTCTATCCTCTCTGCCTACCCCTTCGGAGAAATGGCGTGATGGTTAGTTATGTTAGCTTATTTTCGCAATAAAACAGTGAGTTCAGAATTGGATCTGTAATTACTATTCTAAACATCTATCGCTATGCTATGAAGCTCATATTCCCATAAAAAAAAATTACTCCTTGACTGCCTTTACATTTGTGCATAGTCTGTCAAACTTCTGTCAAACAGACACGCTAAATATGTGTATTTTTGTAAACGCGATTGTAAGTATATTATACCGTATGTTTGCTCTCAGGATTTAGTATGCAATTGTATATTTAGCTAGTATTCTTGTTATATATTTTGTATATATAAATATGTGTTTTTTTACGTATTTACAAAAGCATACAATAAAACCAATGGTCTATTTTTAACGTTTACAAAAAAAACATGGACTGTCATGTCAGCTTAAATCTGACACTAGCACACAGTTTTTCATATGGCAGTTTTTACCTTTATACGGGGGACCGTTTTCAGACTGCACAGAAAACTGTGTAGTAAACTGCTCCATATAAAGATTAGCTTTAAGAGTATACATTTTTGCACACCGCAATACACACACAGTTCATCTCAGCCGCCGCAGAAATATTGCCTGATGTAAAATGCATTGAATCGGAGACCCCGGCGGGGGTTTTTGGCGTATAGTTTGAGTGGCAAATAAAACCCTATTGGGGTTCGAGGCAGTCAACAATTTAAATAGACATGCAGTTCTTGGAAATATTTAAAAAGTATTCTAGGAATTTTAATAAATAATAAATTTGAGATTACTAACTAACTAACCATCACGCCATTTCACCGTAGGGGTAGGCAGAGAGGATTAGAACGCCGTACCACTCTGTCCTGACAGATTCCTTTGCTTCCTTTACATTCATACATTTTCTCATGCACATATGCCGATTATTCGACTTTTCACATGTCCACATTCAAGTACTTGTCGTACTTGGTCATGCCATGTCTTTCTCAGCCTTCCTCGGCTTCTACATCCAGGCACACTTGCATTTAAACTTCTTTTAGCCGTTCTTTCATCACTCATTCGCTCCACATGACCAAACCATCGTAAAAGCCCTAGCCCTTTCTTAATTTTGTCGATAATCCTTATCTCAGCCTTGCACTCTGCTTTAATTTTGACATTTGTACACCTATCATACATAGTCCTTACCACACTTTTAGATCGTATTTCAACGAGCATTCAGTCTACTTTCATCCTTCTTTTCCAACACCACGCTTCACTACCATACATAAGGGTTGGTACCAGAACTCCGTTGTGTACTGCCAATTTTGCTTCTTTCGATAACTTCTCCTGGTATAAATAAAATAAAAAATATATATATCTTTCCACAGGGCATCTTCATTCTATATAAATACAGGTTATTTGATTATCTCTCTGAGAGTATTTGGAAATATGCTCTGAAAGTAA
>JAGVSP010004628.1:0-11076 GCA_022494985.1 Micrasema minimum
TTGCTTCGCAGCAGCGGCGGCGGGGCGGCGTATGACCGCGTCCCGCGCTGCGGATCAGACCTGTGTGTGGGTGTTGGCGTGCATCCCGTCTTGGTCAAGCAGAACCCCGGCTGTCTGACTGGAAGGCGCGTAGTACTGAAAAACACAAACAGTAAATTTAAAAAAGCATTTATAAACAAGCTTAATAAAATATATAAATGGTTTAGGAACAGAAGATAAATGAATCATGGTAATCAAATATTCTGTAAAAGAGTCAGTAAAATATATCGCATTAATGACTCGCCTATGACGTCCGTAAATATTTCGTTCGTTGAATTTTGTATTTTTAATTTTCAAAAGGTAAGGTAGGTTTGGTAAAGTCATGTCCGCAACCAACCTGGAGTGAATCTTGGACTCGACCGAGCCAGCCAGTGGTAATGAAGCAAACAGTATTAAACAAATTGGCATTGGCAATCATTAAAATGCACATTGACAAGTTACCGTTGGACGTCATATACACGTAATAAATAAGATATGTTTCACCGCACGTATTAAGAATGTATGCCTGAGTTTAAAAACCTGTTTAAAAACGAAACTATTTTGGAATTCTAAAGTGTCGTAAAATACTGCCTTGGGTACACATGTGGAGAGGATACCTGACGAAAGAGCACCTTACATAAATTCTTAGTGGATCCCTCAATGGAAGGCATACTAAGGAATGTGTGGATGAACCGTGTGCTGGAGCAGGATGTGGGGGATTGGGGAGTGGGGATTGGAGAAGGATGGCATGGCCAGGGATAGAGACTGGTGGATAACACTTGTGGAGGAGATCAACCAGATTAGCAGAAATAATGATGAAAAAAATTCATTCATCGCGTGCTGTTATCTTATGGTAGACTAAATAATTGAGCTAACGGTATTCTTTTTAAAGGTTTCAATCAATATATAGCCCAGGATGGAGAGGAACAAAGGTGATTGGTGCTGTTAGGGAATCATAACGCTCAGTACCTATTGACGAAGAAGAAGTTTTCTGCTATACTTCAAGTAGTAATACGTTTATGTTTATTCATAGCTAAGTAAGTTAGCAACTCGTATATTTACGCTATGATTTAAATAAATGCAACCATTTAATTTTTGCGTTTACAACCATTGGAAGGTCGTTAATGTTTTAGTGGGTGCAAACTCGTAAAATCAGAATTTAATTTTGATCTCACACATGTATTCGTCGTTTTAATGGATATGTTGATTTTATAGTACTTTTCAAATGTTTGATCCATAATAAATTGTTAAATATTATATATAACTAGCTGATACCCGTCGCGTTGCTGCCGCAGAAGAAACAGGTAATTCTAGAAATATCGATTGAAATTTGAAAGATTTATCTCGTTTCTTTGGGAATTGGTAATAGAAGGAATGCTTTGTATTTTCTTTCTGATGATAAATGCATTTATGAAAATTGAATAACTCGTATAATGTGTATACTCGTATGTATAAAGGTATAGTGTAAATGTTATTTATTTTATTTTGGTGACTTTATTTTTCAAGTGCTTCATGGTAGGTATTTATAATATATTTTTTGTTTATCCGTCTTTGGCATAAACAATTAAATTTCTTGGCTGTCCGACTCGTAAATTTAATATGAGGACTTCAATTACCCTTGAAAAAGACACCCAGGGACATTTTTTTTTTTTTAAATGTGTGTGGCAGGTCCGACGCATGAATGGAATTTACTCTTAGATGAAAAAAAGGTGCGTCCGTCAAGTTGGATTTCAAATATAAACTCTATATTCGAAAACACGTCACCCAAAACCCTTTAAACGATACCATCTTTATTTTTTATGAAAAAGATGTGCGTCCGCCATCTTGGATTTAAAAATAAACGCTTAATTCAAAATCAGGACGCCCGTATCGTCTAAAAACGATACCCATCTTCATTTTATAAAAAAAAGGTGCGTCCGCCATCTTGGATATCAAAATAAACTTTAAATTTGAAATCAGTACGCGAATACGCCCTAAAAACGATGCAAACCTTCATTTTATGAAAAAAATGTGTGTCCGCCATCTTGAATTTCCGAATAAACTCTTAATTCGAAATCAGAACGCCCATACGCCCTAAAAACGATACCCATCTTCATTTTATGAAAAAAAGGTGCGTCCGCCATCTTGGATATCAAAATAAACTTTAAATTTGAAATCAGGACGCCCATACGCCCTAAAAACGATACTCATCTTGATTTTATGAAAAAAAGGTGCGTCCGCCATCTTGGATTTCAAAATAACCTCTAAATTCAAAATCAGAGCCCCCAAGAACCATTAAAACGATACCCATCTTCACTTTGTGAAAAAAAGAGACAACCGCCATCTTGGAATAAAAAATAAATGCTAGATTCGAAATCAGGGCCCCCCCAAAACCATTAAAACGATACCCATCTTCATTTTCTGAAAAAAAGGGACGACCGCCATCTTGGATTTAAAAATAAACGCTAGATTCGAAATCAGGGCCCCAAAAACCTTTAAAACGATACCCAACATCCTTGTATGAAAAAAAGTTGCGTCCGCCATCTTGGATTTAAAAATAAAAGCTAAATTCGAAATCAGGACCCTTAAAACGCTTAAAACGATACCCAACTTTATTTTATGAAAAAAAGTTGCGTCCGCCATCTTGGATTTAAAAATAAACTCTAAATTCGAAATCAGCACCCTTAAAAACCCTTAAAACGATACCCTACTTTATTTTACGAAAAAAAGGTATGCCCGCCATTTTGGAATTTAAAAAATCCATATGCTGTGCATGGGAAGCAATTCTGTAATAGGAAGTTATGGTGATGATAATTATTAAATTTTAAAAAAATTAAAACTCATTCGGCATTATACAAATAGAATATATATTTTTCGGGAATTGTGCGAGTCCATATGATCCATATGTTCACCTCGTAGCACAGTGGTAGCCCATTTTACTACCGTGTGTATGAGGTCGCCGGTTCGATTCCCGTAGAGGGTCAAGATGAAAATATGATTTATTTAAATGTTATTTTTACAATAATATTTCATGTGCGATACCTTGGACTGGGACTGAAGCGTAAGACTGATCATCCTACTTTCATGTAATAAAATGATCAAGAGACACTGCACTTGGTGTACCAATGCAGTGCCCTATGCACCATTGGGTGCGGATAAGGGAGAGTAGTAGTAGCAAATGCTCCAAATTTCAAACAAAGATTCTTGTAGCTCGAAGGAGAAATAAAAACTTCTAGGTAGACTACCTATAATATAAACTCCAAACGAATTATAAGGTAGGTACTTTTTATTACGAATTCACTGTCTATTAATGATTTTATTCCATAGCCATAAAAATTATAACAGATTAAACTTAAAATATTATATAGTAGTAAAAAATAATGTTTTTAAAACGTTATAACTTTTTTATTTTCCCAGCTAGAAACGATTTTTAGGTGTCTTTGAACTTGGAATTTTGTCTTCTTTCTATTTATTTAAAAAAACAGAGCTCTGCAGAGTTATTCTCGATCAGGAGAAGCCCTTGTCAAACGATTTTTTTTCTCATAGAAAAAAACTGACGATGAAACTAACACAGAAATCTTGAACAAAAAAACATTTTCGGAGGTAAAAAATGCACTCGATAGCTCAAAACCAATTCACGGCACTTATTTATTGTGAAAAAAGTCCGAATCGGGGTGTAAATAAATTTAAAAATGTAATTGAAAGTTCGAGGTGTATAAAAATAAATTATATACGTGATGAAAACGACATTAGCGCCTTTTGCTGTACAGCATTATTTGACGACATTATTTATAAGCTTTATGTACGGTACTATCGGTTACATGGCGTATCTTAAATTCACCCGGAACTGTCACTAAATTATATCAAATACACAAATACAAAAATTATTAAATGGATGTTATAATGCAGGAACCTTCCCAGGAGTGAATAAAACAACCCTCTAGAACAACTTATTGCAATCGGATAAGCGGTTTACGAATCTATAAAGGACAAACATATATACAAAACTTACATTCATTATTTATATATATAATATATGCAATTGAAGATTTACTACAAAATGTCTAGGTGTAGCAGAGAGCTTATGATTACATTACAAGCTGAACGGATATAAATGAATTTTTTTATCAACTTTTAAAATCTTATTAAAATTAATCATTATGTATAAATACAAACCAATCGAGGCTTACAAGCAGAATGTGTAAGCATACATCACATAAAATAATTCGAAAATTCAAAAATATGAAAAAATATAATCGTTTCCTAGTCTCTCCTTTCTTGTTATCCGCACCATAGAATACGTACCAGGGCAATCCCAAATGTAAGGTCTCCTATTTAAGAAAAATAATTTTGTTTTCTATTATGGTTCATTTTCAGATTGAAGAATTCTATTTTTTTATAGCTAATTGCCATTTCAGTAAATGCATTTTTGTAGATGCTGTGGCTGTTTTACAATCTAATCACAACAGTTTTCCGCCATGTCCTTCAGAAAATACACAGCATACGCGGTACCTCTGTCAGCATACGCGGTATCTCTGTCAGAATACGCGGTACCAATCTTGCACACATCTTCCGATATTGCAAGTTTTCCGTTAAAATTCTGTGGATGGTGAATCCTGGCGATAAATAATTTCTATCGGGTTAACGTTTTTCTTTAAAAAATCGGAAAACTGAGCGAACTTTGAATTTGGCGGTAGCGTTCAAGGACATGGGATTATGAAAATGCCACAAATCTTCAAAACTGCATCTACCGAAATGGAAATTATTTAGGAAAATGAAAAAAGATTCAACCTTTAAAATTATGTAACTATTAAAGAAAATAAAAGGTTATTTGACTATTTAAAAAAAATTGAGGCCTTACATTTGGCATTACCCTCGTATTATAAGCCTTGATATTGATATATGATTATGCCAAATACAAACTAATGAAGGTAAAGAAGCAAATAAAATGATATTACATATTGACGTTAAGAAAATAGGCAATTGGAAAAAGCCTTTTTAAACGTACCAAAATCTCGATGTGACAATATTTTTGAAAGTTCTCATTTTATAAAAATATGGCAGTTCATCATTGACCAGCTGTTGTACTTTTTGTTAAATTAATACTTCAGCTAGTGATGTATTGAAATAAAAAAATACCAAGAATTGCTGTTTGTTAAATAACCAACTCAATAATAATGTTAAATCGTTAAAGTTTTATACAGCAAGCTCAAGACAGCAAGTTCTAAAATAAAATCAATTGATTTTTCAGAGACTTTGAAAAAAACCCATACTTAGTAGAAATAAAGTTTTTTCAAAAAAGTGAGTTTGTATCGTAGGCGTAGGTGCTATTTATAAACGCCATGAGCTGAAATTATCGCAAATCCCAAATATTATTATCAAAAAAAAATTAGAAGCTTAAGCTTAAAATCCCAAAGCACCGTGTCATCATATCACCGAAAATTTGGTAAAGTTTTTAAAAAACAAGGTAAAATAGCACATTTAAAGCACCACGTGAACTTACCAAAATTCACAATTATATTGGAAAACATTGGTTTATCAAGCATGAAATTCTCAAAATATTTTAATAAATCATAGATCGAAATTTTAATCTACTTTGTAGTATTATTAGGAAACAACTAATTGGCCAGATAATTAGTAGCAACGTGAGTTGTGTAAACTTTGGCAAAAGTTATATTGTAAATAAAATCTGGAACACTCACCTGAACCTCTTGTCGTAGGCATATAAATCACTTTTACTGGCAAAATTGGAGCGGAGATGAGGTTATAAACAATACCGAGATCACGCGCTAGGTGGTGAAATTGTAACTTAACTATTTCATTCGGCGCATGCGTGTTCGCGCCAATGGAATGGAAGGAATCAAAATCGTGTTCCAAGCAAGTGTCCAATGGCCAATTTACAATCAATTTCAAAGACACACACACATATAAGCAAAATGGAAAGAATATATTTCATTCTTCCTACAAGAAAATGGCGCAAACAGTAAGAATTATATGATTAATTATGAAAATGATATTTTAATGTCTGATGCTACGTGATGAAAAAATTCATGATGGGATTGTAGGACTTACTGCAGTAAAGGAGCCATTCCACCCAGGGCGTCCGTTTGCTTCAGGATCCCTGCATCTCTCCGTTTTGGCATTTTCATAAGTTACCTGCCAAAAACGATGCTGGCTTTAGGACCAGCGCTTCCCCCTACAGCGTCAAACTCCCCAGAGCTGGAGACGGTCAGCCTAGCCTTGGACGGTCATAGCATCGTCGAGAGGAACTTGCTACCGCTGCGTCATAGTGGCTCTTGTAAACAGAACTCTTCATTAGGGGCCACGAATAGGGCTACCAGGTGAGACCGCCATACAGGATGTAGAATATACCAGCTCATCGTCTGCTGAGAGATAAATTTCGAGAAGTATCCTGAAAAATGTTAATTGGTTAAGCAGAAATCATTTTAATTTTGATAAAAAAAAAGCTTTTATAAAAATGTAGTATTAAAACATCACAGTTGTAAAATATTTTTTGGAAAGAAGCAGTAAAAAAGATACGAATTATGTTTAAGTTATGTTATAAAATATTCTAAACGAAAATTATTAAATCATTAAGCATTATAAACCAAAAAAATTGTTTAAGGGAAACATTTTTTTTTTTCATTAAAATTGTAGGACCATTATTAAGATAATGGCTTAATTTTATATAAATCTGTTAAAACAGTAAGTTCAACGTTTTAAAAATATTAAATTTAAACAAATTGCGAGGATAATTAACGAAAATACCTATTAACCACTCAACAAATTTACCGGCAAAATTACTTTGTTTGTTAAAAGCCTACGAAAAAAATCGTGTAAGATAAAAACCAATTAAACATTCGCGCAATGAATTGGCTAATACAGAAAGATTTGTGTCGTCTAATAATTATTCAATCCATTCACTTCAAGACACACACATATATTTGCAGCGAAAGAACATAGCCAGGTTACAAAATAATAACAGAAATCGATATGGGTTTGCGCTATACTGATCGAGTAAAAAACATATGGATTGTAGGCTTACTGAGTTATGACTCAGCGAGGTGAGATATCATATCGATTATGAGTCCCATTACTACAAATGCTGGCTTACTTGTATGTCCCGTGTTTGCAACTCCCCAGGGCATTTTTTTCATAGCAACAGAGAGACCACCTTGGCTCGAGCTGCGGTCAGAGTGGCTTCTTGTAAACAGACCCTATTCGGCCTAAGTAGGGCCTAAACCAGAAACCGACCAGTCAGGATTAGTCAATGTTAAATTTGGTAGAAATTTTCTTGGTGAGAGAGAAGCTTTTATACTAAGATTAAAACATCACAGTTGTAAAATCCCATTAATTTGAACAAAAGACAATTCTTTAGGAAAATTAGAAAAATCGTTGCTGGTTAAGGGAACTTCAAACGAAAAATTTATTTTTATATACATCTGTCCAAACAGTTCTGTTTTAAAAATATTAAAATAACAATTTGCGAGAAAATTAACGAAAATACACTAATATCCACTCACCAAATTTATAATTAATTTATTGCAAGTACAAAAAATTGATTAAAATACAAAACATATAATGAATTGGAATTTGCCCTGAAATAAAATTCCCAGTAGCATTGACATAATTGGCAGGAGATACGAAAAATTCGAGGTTACAAAATATTCAGACAGCGTGGGGTATTGCGCTATACTGCGAATAAGCACAAGTACGGGCCAGAGTTATATGACTCAGCGAGGAGATTAATATCGATATGAGTTACATACTTGTGTGTCTCCGTGTTTGCATTCAGTTCTGTCGTACCACCACTTGTTAGTCAACTTAGTCAATTCCCCGTTGTCCTTGAGAGAGAGAACCGCCAGATAACTTGTATCTAGGAACAAATTACGCAGAAATATGTAACTAAAATCGTTTTTCACGCTACGATATGAAACTGTTTACCAATGTTTTTTTTGTATTTTTTTTTTTTTTTTTTTTTTATTTTCATTTTTTTTTTTTTTTTTTTTAACACATTTAAATTTTTTTTTGTTTTTTTTTTTGTCTTTTTTTTTTTTTTTTTTGTCGCCAATGTTAAATTTTTTTTTTTGCCTGGTTCTTCAAACCTAAAAAAACCACAACACCAAGGTACTGCAAATAAACAAATATTATTCAAGTTGATTTATATTGCCCTGAAATAAAATTGAACATCGCACAAATAGTTTTGATTTATCGCAAGCGTTATTTATTACAGCAAAAAAACTTGCAACAGTAAACTTTAATACGCAGCGCTATTTATTACCCAGCTTTTTGCTTGCAAAACATATTCAATAAAAGTTTAAACAAGCGATAGTATTGGTAATTGGTTGGATTTTTCTGCTGCCAGAATTAATTCTACGCGTATGCTCATCCAATACAATTAAAAATGTTTTATGAGTATTCGTGATTATTATTTTAAATCGAGGATTTATTTTGAGTTCGGGAAAATTTTTATGGCAAATACCCAACGCTTATATCGAATGCCGATATAATTCACGAGTTGTTCCAACTTTACGGTAGAATTTTTACAGCGATCCCGAGCACGGTTGGTTTATAAACGATATAAATTATCCGTTCTTTGACAAATTCTCACACCCGAGAAAACACACATATAACTTATATTACTTTATTATTAACGGCGGCTTGGGACTTGTAGAGACATGTATAAAAAGGAACATAAAGAATTTTATAAGACGTAAAAGAAAATCGATAACGTTTTAGTCTTATTCTTATTTTAAGCCTCTTTCTTAGTAAAATGTTCAATTTTAATCCGTTTAATTCTGCTTATTTTATTCAATCAAATGTCACAGAAACTAAGTCAACACAAGCTTAAACCTATTACCAGTACAGATGGATGTGTGTTCGTAGAACATTTACTTATAAGATTGAAGAAGAATAGAAGAGGGTTGCGTGGAGTAAAAATTTACTTAAGAAGTTTTAACTTTTTTGTAATTAGAGACGGAGTGGTGTAAGAGCTTGAGCAAGTCAGGAGGTAGGCCGCTCTCTTAGTATAGAAATTTCATCAAAGAACTAACTTTTGACACAAAACACCGCCACACTCCTTATCTTCAGTTGTAAAGTCAGGGAAACAAATTTAATTAGCCTAGTGACAACCATCGTGAGAGGAAATATGTACAATTTTACACGTGGGAGAAATCCTATATGCCACTTATAACGAATAATGTTCAGCTCACAAATTTCGGTAGTAAAGAGCTATTATGTAGCTTGGCCTAGCACTTAACACCAACGACAACAATAATTATTAAGAATACCAGAAACATAAATTAAATGAAGTATTCATTCTGAAAAATCTGAAAAAAAAACATTATCTTCAAGACTTAAGAGAATGCACATTAATCATTCGTATTTACCTAACAGTAGATACATTATTATTATCGCATAATACTCGTGTAATAATATTGTCGTACTTCAAAATATTATTTGTTTATAGGTTAATTTAAATATGTATACAAGACTTCACATACGAGTATATTTTATTTTATATACGTAGAAGCATCTGTAAATATAAATGAATTATTCGTGAAATCGAAACTTTGAAACTCTGGATACTTGGTAAATAAATTATTAATTTGAGACATTGACTTGACTTTACGTGGGAATTATAAACAAAGAGCTTTTAAAATTTAGCCTCAGATATAAACTGTTAACTACAGAGTTATGTAGGTATTAATTAAAATCATAACGATCACGTACCTCAATGGCGATCCTAGCGGGGTAGCCACACCAAATCCCTTTGCGTCCAAGTTTCGCCCGACTTTCATGGTGTCGCAAGGCTGTCGTTCGTTGGTGTAGTCGTTTTTAGGGGATTCCATAAGCAGAGCGTATTTGCCTTTGGAAGTCCGGGACCCTTCGTATGCCCTCATCGTAAGTCCGGACGAACACGTGCTTGCGCGAGTTCATATACTCCCACATCTTGCTGTAGAGCGTGATTTGAGAACGCTGAAATTTTAATGAAATTCAAACATTAAAAAAATCTAGCTGTACCGTTGTTGCCTTTTTAAAAATTGATCTTGTTTTCTTATTTCTTTTTTTCTTTCTTATTGTTAACGCATACGTTACCGCGACGTGATGGTACGTACCGTACCGTGTTCCATGTAGCCCAGTCAAATGAGATTATTTCCCAACAGAGACAGAGAAACTCTGGAAACGAATGTGGATTATCTAGGCGTTTACAGCCTTATGACCTGTCATTGGCTGGGTTAAGTGGCCACTTGATGAATTACATCATTCCTCATTCCGCCCATCATCTGATAACCATATATGACAAATTTTTGAAAGTAATATATATTGAACTCGTCTTCAACGCTTCACATTACTGAAAATTTCTATGTTGGTGACATCTGTTGAGAAGATTGTTAAGAATTTTTTCACTTAACCCAGACAATGACAGGTCATAAGGCTCTGGCTCTCTTGGGATATCAATAATATCTAACAAAGAAATTGATGCAGGACACTAAGGGGAACGTAAGGCAGGGGCATAGTGATCTTCTTTTGACTTGAGCAATGCCCCAGGCCTTGATTAACTTCATTTTATTTGTTGACAATTAAAATAAGTAAAATCGTTCAAAAATGTCTTTGCTGATTGAGAGTCCCTGTCTTATATTTATATATATATATAGTAGAGTCCCCCAGACTTTACTATACACATGTATATTTATATACATATATAACAGCCGCAGGTGGTGGTGGGTCCGTTCCCCTTAGTCGTATATTAAATTTGAATAGTTACTTATGAATTATTGTAGATACACATTAGATCAAAAATATCTTCCTGAAACGGGCATAGTAAGCACAAAAACATTTATTAATTTAATTTGGAAACACATCAGGCCGAAGAATTTCAAACCTTTTTGGACGTAACACAGATTCCGATTGAATCCGAGTCATGTTAATTCAGCGCTAATCTACGGTGGCTCAAGGTATTTATTGGGAGCGGAGAGGATAAAAGGATTCCTAGGAAATGAGAGTTCGGTTTGCAGACGTTAATAGATCTTCGTAACTTCTATTCCATTTTAACATTTCTAAGAGTAAATAGAAAAA
>JAGVSP010004629.1:0-37838 GCA_022494985.1 Micrasema minimum
TGAAAAAGCTTGTACTACAACATGAATTTTGTTAGTTTTCATTAACTTTGTAGTAGTCTACGTGGCAGTGCCCCTTACGACAGATACTTCTTCCAAAAACCAGTTGGAAACTCTGTCGATACAAATTGATACGTAAGATTTTATTATATAGAATGATATTAATTTCGCATATTACTTGAATTACATGTTACTTTCATAACTAAAGGTTCTGGCTGCTTAGCATTAACAAACATCGAGTTCAAAACCGAGATCGAATTCATAACTTTGAATGGAAAATCTTTGTCAGCAAAGAAATAACGGATGCTAATGATAATAATTTAATAATTTGAACGGGTGGTGGCCCAGTGGATAGCGTCGCGGTCTCTGAGTCCAGAGGTCGTCGGTTCGAATCCCCACTTCGACACGACTCGATTCTATTTTCAAGCACAAAGCCGCTTAGGCTTCATTGAAAATAGTATTTACAAATTGAAATATGTGCAAATATCATAAGATTGCATAGATTTCTTTAAAAAAAAAAAAAAAAAAAAAAATGGTAATGGTTTTCCACCCAAAGTGGTAAATTTTTATCTCGACATTTGTTTTCGCTAAACACCCTGGATAGAGTTTAAAGACCGAAAAAAAGAGTTTATTATCTCACATTAGGAAATGACGACTAATTCGAAATTGATTCCAGCTTTACTTAGTACCGAATCCATGTGATCCCAGCTTTACTTAGATTAGGATTAGTTCTAACGGTGTTTTGTATGGTCCAAACAAAAAAATAGCCAAATATTCATCAAACGAATTGGTCGTCAATCATAATTTTTACATTCACAGACGTTCAATATGCTCAAGGCAGATTTATAACATTCAGATACAAATATAACATAACAAGGAAATGGAGCATCTAACTGGAGATTATCACTTGAGAAATTATTCGCTTTATTTGCTAGTTAAAAGTTAAGCCGAAATAAAGATATGTTCCGTTCGAGTTTATCTTTAACTTCCTTTAAATACGAATGTGACGCTATATGTTTGACCGAAGTTTTTATTTTGACTGGAGTTTTGTCAAAATGATCTGATGTAAAGTGCTTGTTCCAAATTTCAAATTGTGTTAATGTTCGCTCCAAAGATGGATCATACTGAATACGTTGGTAATTTGTATCTTTTTGTATCCATTCTCAAATGAATGAAGATCGTTATTCTTAAATGTGAAAAAAAAAGAGACGGCGAATACATCGAAATGTTACACACATTTAATATTTGGTATTTTTCCGAATGCATTCGGTGATGGCGGGGACGCAGGATGTGCAGGATGTGCAGGATGTGCAGGATGTGCAGGATTATATTATTGAACAGGCCTAGAAAAAAGGAAATGCGTGCGGGTCTGCTCAGGATCAACGCGAGAATTTCACGGGTAAATATAGGAGGTAATTAAAAATGACTGAAAGTCAAGTAGGTACTTAACGTTCTAATCAAATCAGAAAATTTAGTAAATGCACTTGGTGTACCGATGCAGTACCGATGCAGTGCCCTATGCACAATTGGGTTCTTCCAGATTTTTTATTTTTTTATTTAAAAAATTGATTGAAAAATTACAATATCAAGGGATTTTTTAAAAAAAATTTACGATGTCATATGAATTTTTAGCGCGGTTTGAAATAGCGCTTTTTCAAATCGCTCGCAAAATCCTTCATTTGGTGCGCATGCGGTGTGACGTCACAGCAATATGGGGCGCTCACTTCGTAATGAATTTCACGCCTTTCATGGTGGACGGGTATGACGTCATTAACCAATAACGGGCGTTAAAAATCATTCGTATTTTCGTGTTTTTAAAATATAAATTTATAAATGAAAACAACATTTTTGATCATTGTGTTTTTATATCGTTGGAATCGTAAAAATATATTTAAATATTTATAACGTTTTTAAAAATATTCGTGCTATCGGGAAGAACCCTATTGGGTGTGGATAATGCGCACTTTATACGGGTCAGAAAACTGTACAGTTTCTTGTGCAGTTTCTAGTTCAGAAAACTGTACATTCTGTCAATAGCCACGCTAAATTTGTATATTTTTTAAGTGCGATCATAAGTTATTATCGTATGTTTGCACACAGGGAATTATTGTTAATATAGCTAATAATGTAAATATGTTTAATGTTTTTTACGTTTTAACAAGAAATCAAAATGTCAATATCTACTTAAACGTTCACTTAAAAAAACAGCGAATGTTAAGTCAGCTAAATGACGATTAAATTCAATATTCCACACAGTTTTCGCTTTATACGGGACAGTAAGTTTGCAAACGTATAAAGTGCACTTAAGGGAGAGTAGTAGCAGTAGTAACTAACTTTTCATAATAATATTATCGCGCCTATAATGGCCAATCTCATTGTGTAGTTATCGCGTTGGGCTCCCACGGTTCATAGTGTTACGGGTTCGATTCCTGTCCTGCCTTCATGTACCAGTAAAGTATCAATAAACTCCTAAATGATGTACCTAAGCAGTCCTTTATGCACCATCGGGTGCAGATAAGGGACACGAAGATGTACCATCGAAGATTTCCCTAGTAAAACGAACAGCCTTAAAACGTCAGTATAATGTATATCTATTATTCAAGGTCCGGTGTTCACAGATGGGTTCATAATGTTTGTGAATTATGAAGTCGACTAACGGTCAGAATAATCTCAGTGACCTTCCGCTCTCTACAGTCGAGAGTCGAGACCCAACCAAGATCAAATGAGCATATTTCCTTTGTAAACAGACTGGAAGAACAAAGTAAGCTGTGTCTAAAATAAGGTCATAACTTACTTATTTTAGAATCCATATTCCGAGTACTGAATAATGAATAAACAACGCAACATTGAAATAATAAAATACCCATGTTGTAAGAGGCGTATAATATAAAGACTTTCTTAAAACATTTTGATTTTTTATTATCATAAACAGTAGATACTATACTAAACTAAAAGCTAGATCGCGCCAAACAAGTTGTCACTACCGAGTTTGCCTTAGGTGACTTTACTTGAGGGTTATCCTTAGTTATAATATGGTATTGACATAAGTAAAGAGTGTGAATAGTTAACCGACCGACCTAAAAATCGTATTGATCTAATCGGTACTGAAGCGTAATCCTACCTTCATGTAATAAAATGATCGAGATACGCTGCACTTGGTGTACCAATGCACCATTGGGTGCGGATAAGGGAAAGTAGTATTATGTCTATGTATATACTAATACAAGTTCTGAAAACTAACAGGTATGGATGTCAGGTGCTAGGCGGTGGGGGAATGTTGTATTACATTAAGTCTTCAAACGAATTCACTAGAAGGGGCGTATCCATGCAAATTTTCTAAAAATATACGCTTCCTACGGTTTATTTCATATCACCACTTATTATCAAATTCCACCGTCTGAAGACTCCAGCACTTGGGCGCTAATACATGAAACGTGTGACGTAGATATCTAGTGATGACGTAGATGCCTATTGATGGGTAACTAAACAACTAGACACGGGTATATTTTTCATGTATGGAATGTCACTTGTCTGAAATTCTTATTCGAAGCATAAAGTGGCATTTAACATAGCCAGTGGCAGGTCATGAGCGATCATCGGCAGACTCCGGGACGTGCATCTGACATCGAAGGATGCGCGGGGACTGGCGGATCGCTTAGCTTCTAGGCAGTTTGTGGAATCCATATGCTCCACACATGGAGCGGATGATGATGAGCAGATGACTCCAAGTGATCCTGAAAGTTCGGTTTTATTTGAAACGTTTTTCAAGCTTATTCGTTAATGGTTAAGTCAGACACCGTGCAGTACCTACATAAAATTCCACTTTTTTTAATTACATTTAAAAAAAAAATGGGAATGCGTCTATCGAGTGTGGATTGTAGCTAAAGTTATCTTTCCGTTAGACGGAGCTTTTCGAAAGTGCGACAACGATAATTCAAATCAAGTTACTGTAACTAAAGTATAAAAACAAATAAAAGTTTTTCCAATAAGTTGGGTTACGTAGAAATTAACTCATCGCAATTTATTGATTGCAGAGAAATGAGAAAAGTACTGATAATTTATCTTTCCTAAACGATAAATCAACGTAATTACCGACATATTGACGGCTTGAAAATACCCATAGATGGTATAACTGCTCTCACAGATATGAAGTTCTTGGATTTTTCTATTTAAATCTGCAAGGCTGTTTATAATCCGAGACTTTGTACATCATTTACTCATACCACTACTTCCCCTTATCCGCACCCAATGGTGCGTGGGGCACTGCATTGGTACACCAAGTGCAGTGTATATTGATCATTTTATTACATGAAGGTAAGATGATCAGTCTTACGCTTCAGTACCAGTACACATAATTTACTGTGGAAAATCCTTAATTAATTTTTTTAATTTTAATCTTTATAATAAAACACACATTCTTTTTGTTAATTACTTACCTCTAAATACTTTTTGTATATTTTTATGTATTTGCTTATTTCTGAAGTTTGTCTTATACGCACTTTTGCGGGACAGAAAACTACAGTTTCTAGTTCAGAGAACTGTAGTCAGACACGCTAAATATGTGTATTTTTCAGCGCGATCGTTAGTTATTATCGTATGTGCACAGGAAAATGTTAATATGGCTAATAATGTCAATATGCTAATATTTATTTTTTACATTTTTAAAAGCATATCTTCAATATACCAATATCTACTTCAACTTGAACGTTTATATAAAAAAAACATTAACTGTCAGGTGTCAGGTCACCCAAATGTCGCGTCGGCTGCGGCTGTTCAGTATTCCATACAGTTCTCCCTTTATACGGGACAGTTTGCAAACTGCACAAGAAACCGTACAGTTTTCTGTCCCGTATAAAGTGGGCTTTATGAAGTTTGATAAATTTGGATTTGTGTCACGATGGTTAAATGTGTCAACAACAGCGACACAACATAAATAATACCATGTTCGTTGCATGATATTTTTCTAGGTTTGTCTTACAGTTTCTATAAACTTTTGTTGTTAATTTTACATAAATATATTGCGCTGTTATGCATAAGTCGATTTTGTAGACTAAAATTGTAGGCGTGTTCAAATACTTACTAAATAAATACTAAATAATACTCAAGCGCTGTACAGAAAGGGCTAGATCTCAACTCATCCTGCAGCTACCAAGCGCATAGACGGTTGGAGAATTCTAGCCCCTGATTAGAAATACAACAGATTTTAATTATAAGTTAGAAAATTTTACAAAATGATGTAGGTATACTAAGCAATAACAAGTAAGTAAAATTGTTTTTGTAACTGATTTTCACTAAGTAGAAGGCTAGACAACAATCCATCTTGCAGCTTCAAAGCGCATGGATGATTGAGGATCTAGCCCCTTTTATACTACGAAACTACACTGTGTGGTATTTAAAGTAATTTTTGTTATTTTAGTATAAATGAGAATTTCACTAAGTATGCGGGATCCTAGTATTGTCTATTTAGTTGATTGTTCTGGCTCGGGTCCTCGGGTGGTCGGGTTCAGGTACACACAGGGTACGGGCAGCGGCTGGAATCTCCACATCTGGGTAAACGGTTGACGGCTGACCATGTGTTGGCCAACTGGGTCCCTCTAGGCTGGTCTCTTTAGTCTTTTGTAGCTGGTAGACTCTTGGCGGAGAACGGACGGAACTGTGCCGGTGCGTCGGTCGGGTCCCACACGCCCGACAGGGCTGCGCGGGCCGAGCGGGTCCCACACGCCCGACAGGGCTGCGCGGGCCGAGCGGGTCCCACACGCCCGACAGGGCTGCGCGGGCCGAGTCGGAGTTGGAGTCAGGGTCTTCAATGTAAGCCCCACCCTCTCCCTAGACTATTGACTAGATTATATTATATTAAAGACTATTGGGTCTTTTTTCAGTTCAGCACACGATTTTTTCAACAAGCTAAACCGCGATTTTAAGATTGTCAGTGTAATAAAAACTCAGATGAATTCATGAATGGAGTCAGGGACTCTTGCATACCCAAACATTCTGCTGTTCGCTATCGGCAACTGAACCAATCTGCCAAAAAGTCTAATCTTCTAAATCATCGACACGTTTTAGGAACTAGCCGCAGTTCGTTGTATGTTTCCAATTTATTTTATTTTGACTTGAATCATTGGAAAATACTTGGATTTTTTAAGATGTGGTTTTTTGGCTCTCAGGTACAGAAATCTTGATCCTGGTCAATATTTTTGACCCTGTATGTATTGTACGTATTGATGATTATGAAATCTAAATGTTGCAATCGATATGCTCTAGATTCAGGAACAATTGAGGCGATAGATGCAAAGTATTTCCAAGCAGTTAGAGAACTAAGATCAGCTCGAAGAAGAAGAAGATAATAGTATTGTAAACATAATATGCACCATTGCGCATTGGGTAGTGGTAGTTGGAGTAAGTTTGTTATTGTAATCGCAAACCAGCACCGGTTCTATCTGATGGATTTAAAAAAATAAATTGTCGGAGTTAAAAAGATGGCTGAGTAATTGAGTCGGAGTTACACTTTGGCCCATCAGCAACCAGAAACCAGCAACCCTGCACTAGTGTGCGGCGCCCTGCGCCTGACCCGGATAGAAATAGGAGGCACGCAGATTATTAGCCGCGGTACTGTGGACCATGGGAAGACCTATATTGTAATCACCATGAATCACCGTGTGACGTCACATGATACCCGGTCATGTATTCCGATCCTGAATCGGTTTCGGTTAATTATCGATGTCCGCTTCGTAGCACAGTGGTAGCACATTTGGCTACCGTGCATGAGGTCACGGGTCCGATTTCCGTAGGGATAAATATTTATTTACATGTGATTTTCGTATTAATATTTCATATGTGATACCGACCTTGGATTGGTACAGAAGCTAGAGACTGATCATCCTGCCTTCATGTAATAAAATGATCAAGATACACTGCACTTGCTGTACCGGACAAGGGAAAATAAGCAAGTAAGTATCGATGTATCGTTTTTTTTTCTTATTACTTTTATGATTATTATAATAACTAACTAACTAACCATTACGCCGTTCGCCCGTAGAGGTAGGCAGAGAGGCTAGAACGCCATACCACTCTGTTCTTTCGCTGCCTCTAAATTCATACATCTTCTCACGCATACACGCCGACTTTTCCGATTTTCCACATGTCCGCTTTCAAGTACTTGTCGTACTTGATCATGCCATGTCTTTCTTGGCCTTCCTCGGCTTCTATATCCAGGCGCACTTGTATTATAACTTCTTTTAGCCGTTCTTTCATCATTATTATACATTTTTTAAATGTAAGAGGACCAATGCTCGTTTGGAGAGTTTTTAGAAGTAGTGACTGAGAAGGATACTTACTAGGCACTGGCTGGCTTGACTTCATAACCAACGTTTAAATTTGGGAACGGACGCAGCAACGTCAAACAACTGTCGTGAATAGGCATGTACTTCGGATGCATCGGGAGAGCCTCAACCCAAGCTTCCTCTTCTATACGCCTGCAGGGTCCCGCGCGCCGTCCTGGTAGACCGTCGATGACCATCTTCCGGAAGACTCGGCGTAGCTGATGGACGCGGTCCTGACGTGGGAGGAGGCAAGAGAGCTGGCTGGCGATATGTCCACATGCTCCACATAGGAGAGCAAACGCGGTGAAAGGAGAAGAGAAAAGAACCAATACACAAATAAATAAATAACTAATGACAAATTGCATCCTAGTGCTGGTGTTACCGTTTATTTATGTATGGTTGTTTCAAATAATGGATATTTTTTAAATTTATTAGTAATTACATTCTCTCACTGAGTTTTGTACAGCGTTCTTGAAGTGATTACTCACGTAAGCGGCCTGTTAATGCCTAGATATCCATATTCTCTTGCAAACCTTTCATCTCTGTTGAGATGTTAATGGTACCTAACGTAAAGTCTTTCATCATGCTCAAATAGAGCAATTTATTTCAGAAAATAAAACACAAAAATGGTTAATTTACCTTATTCTAGTGCCATCTGGGATGAGACTTTCTTTGAACGGTTGCCATATTATTATGAGTTACTCTGTAGAGAAGTGTTCCGCAAACTTTTTCTGTTCAAGGTATACCTACAAAATGAAGAAATGTGCTAGCTCTGTTTCGGAAAATTTCAGTTTTAATGTCCGATCAGTTTATAGCTCCATTAAATATTTTCGCTCGTTTATCGGTAAGTGCCCAAGGAGAATGCTTTCTGAGAATGGATTTCGTACCCAGTCCATAGGTTGCAGGTCCCACTAAAGAAAATAAGAATGATTTTTTTCTGCCAATAGCTCCAAGCGTTTCACTATCAAAGCCTGCACTTTTTTTCTGAATCGGCAGCCATGACATTTGGGAACATTTCATTACTACCATTGGTAGCGTGGCTGATCCATAATACCAACTTAGCGCGCAAGCTATCTTGTCCGATGAAGTTAAAATATTAGAATTCCCGTCTTGCGTTTTTTTTTGTTGAGCTCATTTAAATGAGCGAATATATCCGCCAGATATGCAAATTTTGCTACCCACCCTTCTTTTTTAAAAAGAGGAGCAAATTTTGAACCCCGTGCCTCTAAAAACGTCGGGGTCTCATTTTTTAGCTCGTAAACACGAGATAGCACATTTCCCTGTGAAAGCCATTGTACATAGCTCTTAGTTATTTGTAGGTGTGTTATCTTTCAACACTTGACTTTTTTCCGCGGCACACTAACTAATCACCACGGTACACCAGTGTGCCGCGGCACAAACTTTGCGGAACACTGCTTTAGAGAACCACATTGCCAAATAGAGTCCAAAGGATAAGTGTTTTGGCCGCTACATACTATCTTCTTTTCTTGCGTACAGCACCGCTGAAACAAACCAGCTATTGAAGTAATCCAGACGTTTTGAATGTGTAATTATTTTTAGATAATATTTACCATTTTTCTTACAAGGCAAGGGTTCGATTCCCGGTGAGAACACAAAAAATAAAAGTGATTTTTATCAAGCCTGGGTGTTTGTGACGTTGTTCCCCTCTGCAATTGGGCCTCCTGGCCAGTTAATAAAAAAAATAAAGTAAGTAGGTAGGTACATCAAAAAAATTATCCCTTTGAGCAAAAAGTTTTAACTTTGTATGCCTTCAATTAAAATTTGTAGTAGGAAATATGAAAGTAATCAATTACTAATAATATTTATAATAATATGTCATATTTTAATTACGTAATTATCTCGTGTGTTTAGATTATATAACATAAAAAAACGGTGTACCCAATGCTTAATTTATATTTTTAATGATTTTGAATGTTATAATGCTATAACAGAGGGGAACAACGTCGCAAAAACCCAGGTTTGAGAAAAAACACTTTATTTTTTTTTTGTGTTCTCACCGGGAATCGAACCCTAAACCTCCGTACCGTGAGTCTAGCGTCATTGCCATTACGATACGGAGGCCGCCTCGTATCATTGTAACATTGTTGCGCGTATATGTATCGTAAATCTGTTGAATTACCTTCCAATAAATAAATTGGAGGCTGTAGTCTAGAACTCCATATGCTCCACATAGGGAGTGGATAAGGTATGATGATGATGATGTAGTCTAGAATCCATAAGGTCCATGTCCCGCTCCACGGCTCCACCACATACTGTTTCCTACTTTCCCGCTTAGTTGTCATTTATAACTAACTAACTATTCTCACGCCATTTCTCTGAAAGGGAAGGTAGAGAGGATAGAACGCCGCACCACCTGTCTGGATATGGTATGATGATGATGATGATGATGTAGTCTAGAATCCATAAGGTCCATGTCCCGCTCCACGGCTCCACCACATACTGTTTCCTACTTTCCCGCTTAGTTGTCATTTATAACTAACTAACTATTCTCACGCCATTTCTCTGAAAGGGAAGGTAGAGAGGATAGAACGCCGCACCACCTGTCTGGATATGGTATGATGATGATGATGATGTAGTCTAGAATCCATAAGGTCCATGTCCCGCTCCACGGCTCCACCACATACTGTTTCCTACTTTCCCGCTTAGTTGTCATTTATAACTAACTAACTATTCTCACGCCATTTCTCTGAAAGGGAAGGTAGAGAGGATAGAACGCCGCACCACCTGTCTGGATATGGTATGATGATGATGATGATGTAGTCTAGAATCCATAAGGTCCATGTCCCGCTCCACGGCTCCACCACATACTGTTTCCTACTTTCCCGCTTAGTTGTCATTTATAACTAACTAACTATTCTCACGCCATTTCTCTGAAAGGGAAGGTAGAGAGGATAGAACGCCGCACCACCTGTCTGGATATGGTATGATGATGATGATGATGTAGTCTAGAATCCATAAAGGTCCATGTCCCGCTCCACGGCTCCACCACATACTGTTTCCTACTTTCCCGCTTAGTTGTCATTTATAACTAACTAACTATTCTCACGCCATTTCTCTGAAAGGGAGGTAGAGAGGATAGAACGCCGCACCACCTGTCTGGATATGGTATGATGATGATGATGATGTAGTCTAGAATCCATAAGGTCCATGTCCCGCTCCACGGCTCCACCACATACTGTTTCCTACTTTCCCGCTTAGTTGTCATTTATAACTAACTAACTATTCTCACGCCATTTCTCTGAAAGGGAAGGTAGAGAGGATAGAACGCCGCACCACCTGTCTGGATATGGTATGATGATGATGATGATGTAGTCTAGAATCCATAAGGTCCATGTCCCGCTCCTCTGATATGGTATGATGATGATTGTAGTCTAGAATCCATAAGGTCCATGTCCCGCTCCACGGCTCCACCACATACTGTTTCCTACTTTCCCGCTTAGTTGTCATTTTATAACTAACTAACTATTCTCACGCCATTTCTCTGAAAGGGAAGGTAGAGAGGATAGAACGCCGCACCACCTGTCTAAATATGGTATGATGATTGATGATGATGTAGTCTAGAATCCATAAGGTCCATGTCCCGCTCCACGGCTCCACCACATACTGTTTCCTACATTCCCGCTTAGTTGTCATTTATAACTAACTAACTATTCTCACGCCATTTATCTGAAGGGAAGGTTAGAGAGGATAGAACGCCACACCACCTGTCTTGGCACACTCTTTTGCTTCTTCCACATTCATAATCCGAAAGCAGATATTTCTTTTTTTTTTACAAAAATGACTTAAATATGTATTTTAGTAGGTATTTTTTTTCTGTTGTAAACTACGAACAATAATTTCAGGTGTAAATTGGAAGCTTGAGGAAGATGTAGCCAACGTCATCGAACAAAACAAGAGGTTTAATATAAAAGGGGGCAAGAAGTTGTGAAGGTGTAGTAAAGTAGGTACTGGGTATTAAACATGTATGCAGAGGATGAAAAGAAGATTCACTGATTAAAGTATACCGATAAATTAAAAGGAATTAAAAATTTTAAAAAAAGATGATAAGAGAGAAAAAACATATTTTGGCTAACTGACTATCACACCATTTCACCGAAGGCAAAAAGGATAGAAGGCCACACCACTCTGCCCGGGCACACTTCCCTTGCTTCCTTCACATTCATGCATGTTCTTATGAACGCATTTATTATTCCGACTTTTCGCAGGACCACTTTCAAGTAATTGTTGTAATTGATGCCATGTCTTTCTCGGCCTTCCTTGACTTCTACATCCGGACACACTAGCATTGTAAATCACATGACCGAACCATCGTAAAATACATTTTTAAATTTTATCGATGATGCTTATCTCAGCTTTGCATTCTGCTCTAATTTCGACATTTAGTGCATCATACATGGTCCTTTCCACACATTCGCCTGAGAGATCGAATTTCAACAGCAGCATTCAATGTAGTTTCGTCCCTTTTTTTCCAACTCCTCCTTACGAACCGCTATTTTGCCTCTTGCGATTTGCGATTGACACATACTAGCTACGACTGACTCTGGAGGCACCATGCAAACTCTTATTAACGGCACTAACCCTCCTTTTAATATCCTTGTCCATATTTCCATCTCTAGTAAAACTTACTACTCAGATATACAAATTCTTCGACCTGTTTCACACTATCTCCATTTGCTACAAACTTACATCTAGTCATATTTTATATTTCTTTCAAAAACCATGACATTCGACTTTTCCACATTCATTAACAAGTCACCAGCTAGGACTGCGGAGGACTGCATTATCGGCGTACAAAAGGCAACGTCCCGTAGCTCTGGCGCAAACTGCAAAACGTTTGTAAACATCGGACGTCCAGGACGCCGAGAACCTGGTGCCTTATAAAATAGGCAAACATGGTGGCGGCCCTCGGGAGGCAAACGTAGTATATGGCGCATCCGCCGCGCGCGGATTGACAGTAGATACCAAGCGACAATTACATAGGTCACTCATTTTATACTTTTCATTTATTGCATCCATGAACAGCCACTGTCAACATCAAACTTCCATGTTTGACTCCAAGAAGTAAATGACCCATTTTCCCTTACACACGCTGCTAATAGGAACCGTCCATAGCTTTTTCTTATCGACTCGATCATATTATGCTTTATGTAAATCAACAAAAGCGCAGAAAAGCTTTAGGTTTTTAGCCAAAACTTCTCCGTTATATTCAAATATTTAATACATACTACATCCTCTTGCCGTTCATAAATCCATTCTGTACGTCCTGTGTCACGTTTCTTACTCTTTCAAACAGTATTCTTCCATACATTTTGCCGACAGCGCTCCAAAGACTGATAGCTCTTTAATTCCCACACTCCACCTTAGAACCCTTTCCCTTTTTGTAACGGCATAACAACTGAAATTTTTATTTATATTTCATTAGAGAGCAACAAAAGAATATTGAATATTTAATATAGCACAAAAAGTTTGAAATAGGTAGACCTATTGTCGTTTAGTTTGTTTTACATTTTGCTAAATTAATACAAAGCTAAAAATATTACACATATTTTGGTTAATAACAAGAAGTAATTGCAAAGTAATTAAAAAGTATTTACGTTGAATACTGTACCTACATAATGCTAAAGAACCAATTATTGAATTTTTCATAATATCAAATAATAGATAATTTATCGACCTTATTAGACTTACGTAAAACTTTTTAGTGAGGCAGTCCACAGACTAGAATACCTTTCATCCTATTGTGATTTAATTGTTTATAATAATAAGTTATGCAGTTACCTATCTATGTAGATCTTACGTATTTATTAATGAATAATAACCACATCGATAAAAGTCTATTTCACAAAGAATCTGCCTCGTAATACCCACTAGCCTCCGTCTGAACTAGACTAAACCACTCGGGAGAGAGAAAAAAGAACGTTCCGATTGTTGGTCCGAAATTCGCTAAAAATAACAAGGTAGGTAGAAGGTTTATCCAGGTGAGTTAGTTCAGCGGTCGTGTCGGGCACCGAGTCGCGAGGTCTGACCATCGGACAGGTCTACCTGGCGGCTGGCCGGCAGGTGTGGCGCGGGGCCTCCGGCGTGATGCTGGGACCGCGGCGAGGACCCTGGCAACCCGCGGCGTGCGAGGCGCCGCGCCGGCGGGCCGGGCCGGGGAGAGCCGCTCGGCCCCGCGCGCGGAGTGCCTCCGCGGCCAGCACCTCCGGGCGGCGCGGCGGTGGGAGGACGCGGCACTGTAGCGCGCGCTCCCGAGCCGGACGGTCGTGTAGTGCCAGTGCGAGTACGAGTGCGTGATAGTTAGTGCTCCCAGTGCCACGGAGGCCGAGTGTAGTGCTCCCGCCCGCGCCCTGGCGTCCTGGCCCGGCCTGCTGAGGTAGGCTAGCGGGGGCGCGCTGCGCCGACATTCCGGTTCTAGGCCGAACGGTTTTAGTAACCCGCCTTGTGCGGTAACAGAGGACTTCCGTGAAAAGAGTTTGGCCGGTGTCGGTTCTGGATTTCGGCCGCCACGTATTATTACTGTACGGGTACGGAGACGTGCGTTACTTTACTTCGAGAGGTAATTAAAGTTCCCCCGATAAACAATAGCGTTAGAGATCTCATTATGTTTGCGAAATCGCTCCGCATCTGACGACAGCCGCGGTGCTGGGAAAGTAAAGCTCGCTCATTGTTTTCCTTGTAATGGTTTATCGTTACGAACTACCGAAACGGCGATAAGCCATTATCCACCGGGCTCGTACTTCACGAGCCAGCTCACCGGAGTAGGTTCAGCAGCGGGAGCCGAGTGCAGAGTACGAGACGCAGTAGCGGGTTGTGACTCGAGACTCCATTGTCCTAATGGCTGAAAGGGTTTGCCAATGGCCTAATATTAACACCTTTCTTACTTGGCGCGAAGATAACGAAGCGAATCAAAGTAAACCGAATAAATTGTAAGTGTTCCGGGAAACACGGTTGGAGAAAACAAAAAGATTCTCCGGATTATTCGGAACCTATTGTTTAGGTTTTCGTGAGATTTCTTTGTGAACCTTCCCGTTACATTTACCTGCGCACTTTGTGTCGGGTATTCCTACATAGGCAAGCAAGAGGTGATTCGTCCGATAGTCGAACGCGTAGTATAACACAACATGTGTTTGTAGTTGGTGTGTACAATTGTGAATAATATACCGTAGACACAGTCGATGTTAGATGCTAGACAGAAGAGTGGAATATTGTGGCGCAAGTTAGTACTAAATGCCTAACTGGCTGTAGGCAGAGGTAGATACCGCGGTTAGTAAGCTCTTGCCTTCGAACGTAACGAGCGAGCTATAAAATACACCGTTAGCGAGTTGCAAACAAGACTCATTTCGGGAAGAAGCGATATTGAATTTGTAAAGAGCCGCTAGTGCGGTCAGCGCCAGCGGTCTGGTCTGCACCCACTACGTGGAGATATAGGTTGGGTGACGCGATCCCCGCTCCAAGTGGCTCCAAGTGACTCACAAGCCCCCACAATAATCTCTATAGCCAGAGAAAACCGATTGCCGAATCCAAGTCAAGTATATACACAGTCCCATAGTCGTTCTGCGAAACCGAATCGACGAATATTTCAATGCACGATTCGCGAACGCGAAAGGAATGCAAATTTGTCCGTTCTCGTTGGATATAATATGGATAGGTACAGTAAGCTATGTAATAAAAACTAATAACTAACTCGTCTGAATATGCAGCATGCAAAAACCAAGATGCTGATTCAGTACGATACGCTCAATCAAGTTTTATGGCCACAAATATTTTGATAAATATAATTACGCAAAGCATTTGATTAAAACACCGCGTTTTGAAAATAACTACACATAAGATAAGTTCTTATTTCTTGTGTTAATTCATTCAGATTTTTACTTTTCCTCGAAAAATAAGCCAACCAACAAAAAAACGGAAAAATAAATCTTGAATGATCTAATGAAAAGACGAATATATGTTTTGTTTAAATCTTAGAAAAAAGATCTGAAATACAGTTCTTAAAGTGACTGTCGGACGTTGTTTATAATAAGAGATCCATTCAATTGTAGGATAACTAGGACATGTGGTTGATTGGTATAAAATTATACAGTTTTTTCACGACAATTGTAGTCCCTTGATTGTCTTAAATAAATATTGCAACGTAAAAGTAGTCGGCTTTGATACAAACTCGTATATTCACTCACTGAACTTATTTTGCGTTTAATTATTCATAACAAATGGTCGATGGGAGGTATAACACATAACATTTGATTCGGATTGATTGATTGATATGGCATTTATTTTGTAGAACTCCATAATATCTTATGTTAAAATCAAAAAACTATTTTTTTGGTTATACGTGATTTTATTATCAAGTTAGTGTTTGATAATGCCCTTACAAGGCGAAACAATTGTCACTAACTTGATAATAAAATCACGTAGAACCAAAAAAATCTTTTTTTGATTTTAACATAAGATTTGATTCGGAGTTTCCTGTAAAAATTCTCACACAAAAAAGCCCGAATATGGCAGTACTAAGGGACCATCGTACCTCTTATCTTGCCAAACCAAACATATCCTGTCGTAGGTAATATTGTAGTAATAATAAATGAAAACTCGCTGTTTCTCACTGACTGCATTCTGGGTCATTAAACGTTCAAGTTTTTTATTAACTCGCTTTAAGACCACGTGTCAATCAATGATTCTTCCGTCGCTGATCAGAGACAAGGATTATATCATAGTGTTGAGGTTCTCACGGAGATTTCGCTCCAAACAAACGCCTTTCTTCAAACTGAGGTTTACTTATATATGTATATTATGTATTAGGAATGTACGAGTGGTTTGAGTATTGAACTTCGTGAATTTCGATATGTTTGTACTTCGAAATTTATTTATTAATTTTATCTATTTAACCGCCCAAATGGCCCAGTGGTCCAATAGCAGAGGGAAAAAACATTGTGTAGATAAACTCGAAGCACGGGTTTATAATAACAATAAAATCTGAAGGAATATTGAATATACTTACATATACAAAACTTTATGATCTGTCGTTTACTACATGTATTAGGACACTCAAGATGTTATATTTAATTTGTCGTTTTTACCCTTTTATAAAAGATGCTATTCTGCGTAGGTACATATATGTTCAATACTTATTTAGCTTAGCTTTAAATAACAACAACTATGGTTGATTATGATTGTAACGTATTTTCCCTATGAATTGGCAGTTAAAATGTTTCCAATGCAATTACTTTTTCATAATATAACACAGATGGAAAAATTCTACCTGTGGAAAAAGTCGAAAACTATGTTTATCTTGGTCACAAAATCACCATCAGCAGAGACAATCAGACCAGCGAGGTGGATAGGAGGATAAATCTCTCTTGGGTGGCTTTTGGAAAGCCAGATTCCACATTCCGAAGCTCCATTCCCAACTCACTCAAGACTCGAGTGTTCAAACCATGCGTTCTGCCCGTCCTTACTTATGGCGCGGAAACCAACCAAGTCCCGACTTTTCACATGTCCACTTTCAAGTACTTGTCGTATTTGGTCATGCCATGTCTTTTTCGGCCCTCCTCGGCTTCTACGTCCGGGTACACTTGCATTTAAACTTCTTTTAGCCGTTGTTTCATCACTCATTCGCTCCACATGACCAACCATCGTAAAAGCCCTTTCTTAATTTTGTCGATAATGCTTATCTCAGCTGCGCACTCTGCTCTAATTTCGACATTTGTACACCTATCATAGTCTTACCACACATAGATCGCATTTCAACAGCATTCAGTCTACTTTCATCCTTCTTTTTCCAACAACCGCTTCTTCACTACCATACATAAGGGTTGGTACCAGAACTCCGTTGTGTACTGCCAATTTTGCTTCTTTCGATAAGTTCTTATTTGCGACCATCGATTTCAAGGCACCATTAACCCTGTTTCCGGCACTAACCCTTCTCTCAATGTCCTTATGCACATTTCCGTCTCTTGTAAACATACTTCCAAAATATACAAATTCTTCAACCTGCTTCAATCACAGGTTGAATAATACAAAACAAACAATCAAACAGAATAATTGAATTCGAGCACTTAAAAATTTAAATAATGATCACTAGAGATATCTATATTAATCAATTAAAATAATACATACATACAGTATAATATGTGAATAGTTTAATAATAATAATACATTGGTTATGCTATTTCTACTCATAAATAAACCGCTAATGACTTTTTCCATCTACCTAAACAAGTTATGGTATTGTTATGTTATATAATAGTAAGTGGTTTTCGGTCCCCGTAACGAACGTCAACATTTTATTTGAACTGATTAAATAACGCACACAAATACAAAAATCAATATGACAAATACTTTGTACACTTTTGTAAATCTTTTTGTTACTGACCAAAGTACCTACATGTCCTTTGTGTACCAGTTAATGATTAAATTATTGTAATCTTTGCTTACACAAACATAATTCTTGAGATTTCCCTTTGTCCTGGGTGTTTTGTGATGTTCTAGTCTATTGAGGTTGTTTAAAATAAATTTATAAGTAAAGCGAATACACGCCCGATATCTTGGTGTATAAATGAAATAAAAATCGGTGTGCGTCGGACCACACGGTGGAAAGTTATACTTCTTTGGCCATTCTCATACACCCACTCACGCACACAAACAGACAGGATATATAAATGAAATATAAGACATTTTTCAATATTATTCAATATATTTATATTCAATATATTATACGTGACTTCACATATTGTAAAATATATGTGTCCTCCAGAAGAAGTTTGAAATAATTTGTTCCTTATCTGCACGTTTCTTTTGCTTAAACTGTCGATTTCCAAAATGTTCAAAAATAGGTCAATAACGACCTGTATTAACCATAACTCAGTCAATTTTTCCAAAAACTACTCGAGTTATCGTCTGGAAGGACACATATATAATTTCAATAGGAAGGTTCCGCTATTATTTGGAAATAGTTGAATATACGGACACACCCACATGGTCCGTAAATTCTAACCTCTGAAAACAAGTCAATAGAGTGACAGATGTCAAACTCTGTTGACAATAAAACAAAAAACAAAATAATAGAAATGACGCGTAAGAAGTAAGATAAGGATAAGAGATAAAGGAAGAGGGAGAAAGATTAACCTCAAACGTAGGTTGAATATACGGACACACCACGTGGTCCGAAAATTCTAACCTCTGAAAAGAAGAAGAGAGTGACAGATGTCAAACTCTGCTGACAATAAACAAAAACAAATGTGGCGCCATTTTCTCTTAAAAATCAGCGTGACGCGGTTTCTCGACCAACATCCCACCCCAAAGTGTCTAACGGGCGCAAAGAAGTATAACTTCAAAAACTGTAGTAATATTTCGATTTCAAAACCAAATCTTTAGACAGTAATATAATTTCATAAACAAATAATAATGTGCAAACATTACTCCCTTTCACGTGGTAATAAAGCATGATTAACACCTAACACCTGTAAATGCCCATTATTTCGTATTCCACAATTTAACTAAAAACGTTTGTATCGTTTCCAGATTTATACTGCAGAAAATTGAAAGTTATTAACTGCTAAGTGAATATTTAATATTAATGGACCTTCGATTGGATTTCTATTTCCTAGAATAAGAAAATGACTTAGCTTTATCGGACTAAGTGCATTTCACGATACAAACTCCAAATGATTAGAATATTTCTCAAGGTGTCCAACACCTATTAGGGTTCGATATTATCCAACAACCAATGTTTATATTCATATCATTTTAATAAATCAACCGAACATTAATGCCTTTCAAGATAACGTAAATTAGTATTCATTTAGCAAGAGTTCCTTGCAGTCATAAATACACAAAGAACTGTATAGAACCATTTTTAAGGTGTGAATAGGTACTCTTAATTTGTACTCAACTTATTCTATAATTTTGTGCGAAAAAACTTGGGGCAAAGTTTCACTCACTTTGCTTTAGAAAAATCGCTGAATTGACTAGGAAAATGGTAGCAATTTTAATCAGTTTTACAACAGCTTGGCCAGAAATTTTTAACGAAATATCGCTTCGTAATAAAAGCAGGAAAGCGGTAAATACGAATAAAGGATTCAATATTTCAGGCATATTATTCTTAGTCGCCTGTCGAATTATTCTTCGTCCGGGGCGTCTAAATAATTATACACATCCGTCCTAATAATATAAATCGGTGTTCTGATACTTTTTTGTTAAAACGCTTAATAAATCAACATCTAAAAATTCTCTTCGTATTTGCCGCAGTTCTCTTTTTGCACGAACAAATTATAATTACGGTCGAGGAAGGCTGAGAAAGACATGGCATGATCAAGTACAACAAATACTTGATAGTGGTCATGTGAAAAGTCGGAATAATTGACGTGCATGCATTCCGCCCCATTCCGCCCATCAGCTGATAACCATACATGACAAATTTCGAAACATCTATTAGTATGAATTATCGTGCCACGTTTCACTTTACAAGTGATTTTCGCACAGATTGTTAAGCATTTTTGGCAATCAATCTTTATTGGTGTAGGTAAGGCTCATCCGAACTTGATTACTTACTAGAAGACGCCTGAAGATGTCTCTCCAATTTTTATTTGCTTTAAATTTTAAGCAGAAAATATTTTTAACAACATTTTTAAATGTGTACAAATACTTGTAGACAAATGATTGGATTATACCCATGCTGGGCTAATATCAGATGTTATTGATATCCCAACAGAGACAGAGAAACTCTGGAAACGAATGTGGATTATCTAGGCGTTTACAGGGCTTATGACCTGAAAATTTAGTAATGCACCAAGTGGCCACGTAACCCAGCCAATAAGAGGTCATAAGCCCTGTAAACGCCTAGTCGTTTCCAGAGTTTCTCTGTCTCTGTTGGGATATCAATAATATCTGATATTAGCCCAGAATGGCCATGGGTATAATCCAGTATTTGTCTACAAGTATTTGTACACATTTAAAAATGTTGTTAGAAGCTCTTCGTTGTTTTGAAATCTTACTAAAATTGGATTAGATCAATAAAAAAAAGAATTTTTGGGACCATAAAAAAATGTAAACATAAATTAATAAGGTATTCATAGTACACGTTATAGCCAACAAACCTAAATTATATACCTCAATATACACTGTAATACAGAACTAAGCTTATGGATACCTAGTGCATAATATTATAACAGTACAAATTATTCCATAGGTACATAGGCATTGCGAAACCACTACAAACATAATAATTTGTTCCACGAGAGTAATATTAGATAAACCTGAGTCTATGCAACTGAATTCAATGATTCAACAAATGATAATAATTTTAATTTTTCTATAGATACAGCATTATCATCATCATACCATTTCCGCTCCCTATGTGGAGCATATAGAATCCACAAACTGCGTCCAGGCCAAGCGATCGGCCGCCAGCTCCCGTGCATCCTCCCAAGTCAAGTCCACGTCCCGCAGCTCTGACGCAAACTGCCGACGAATTGTCAACAGTGGACGACCGGGACGCGAGAACCTGACGCTTTGTAAAATAGGCAAGCATGGTTAAGGCTCTCGTGAGGCATGCGTAGTATATGGCCTAGCCAGCCAAAACGCCTTCGCCGGATGACAGTAGATACCAAGGGTTGCCTCACCTCTGTGTTCCTTACAAAGTCAAACCACCGCACACCTAAAATTGCCTGTTCTCAAAACTCAGAAGTCTGCTATCTTATATATCTAGGTATATAGCCACATAGAATTTTGGGAAAAATGAAAATATTTATTTATAAACGTGCATAGAAATTCGTACGTCCAATTTGTGATCAGGCCGCAATCTGGCAATTCTCTTCTCAGCTTCTGGTATGGCTCCTGGGCTCTTCACCATTTAATCCTGTCAACTTCAAATTATTTTTCAATCACGATAGCTGTTATTTCAATTTTACCCAACTTTAATACTACTACTTCTTCTCCCTTATCCGCACCCAAATAATGCACAGGGCACTGCATTGGTTCAACAGGTGCAAGGAATCATGATCATTTGTTATATATGAAGGCAAGATGATTACCCAACTTTATTAAGCCTTTATCACGTACCTATTTCATCGCATTAATAAGCGATGGAGATATTCCAATTTTACCCAACTTTAATACTACTACTTCTTCTCCCTTATCCGCACCCAATAATGCACAGGGCACTGCATTGGTTCAACAGGTGCAAGGAATCATGATCATTTGTTATATATGAAGGCAAGATGATTACCCAACTTTATTAAGCCTTTATCACGTACCTATTTCATCGCATTAAATAAGCGATGGAGATATTCCAATTTTACCCAACTTTAATACTACTACTTCTTCTCCCTTATCCGCACCCAATAATGCACAGGGCACTGCATTGGTTCAACAGGTGCAAGGAATCATGATCATTTGTTATATATGAAGGCAAGATGATTACCCAACTTTATTAAGCCTTTATCTCGTACCTATTTCATCGCATAAAAGAGCGATGGAGATATTCCAGTTTTCTCTTCTTGGCAGAAACGATTTTTTTCTTCTTCTTCTTCTTCTTAAGGTAGACCTAAGGGTCAGAATTAGTCTAACTTTTGGGATGTGGATACCCAGCTGTCCCTCCATCCTTTTGAAGGTCGTCCAGGAAGTTGGCGACAAGGTGGGCGGAAACACCACGTGTTTGGCTATTCTACTGTCGTCCATTCTCTCAACGTGTGCATGCCAGTTTCTTCTTCTTTCTCTTCCCCACGACAGCATCCTGGACTTTGCAAGTTGGTTTTTAGGAGATTCTAATCCTGTCCCTTCAGAGTTCTCCCAGCGATACACCTTAGATATAGTGTATGTGTACACCTTAGATATTAATTTCATATCTGGAAGACTCTCAGTATCAATTTCGTATATCGAAATGGGGCGAACACAGGTTTTGAAATTTTCGCCTTACTATCTGTTCCCATGTATTGATTTTTCCAGGTGTCATCTTTCAGACATCCCGTCAACATTTTTTAAAAAAAGCCAAATTTAGTACAGTTTTAAGGTAACATTTTGCAGAGATACTTATGGGTATTAGGATATAAATAAATTTACTACAAACTTTTACTATTAACATTTTACTATGTACTTTTTGAAAAAGGTAACTTGGGTTGTTATTTGTTTTCTCTATGAGTTTATTTTTGTGCCAGGTAAATGTATGTTAGTAGGTACTCGTAAATACAATATCTCTTCAGGTAGACCCATTGTTCCGCTATCTGCCTCTTAAATTTAGCCCAACTGCTAATCTATCCAGTTAAATTACTTTCATGTTAATAAGTATTTTTATGAAAATTGTCAAGTTGTGTCTTAAATACGGTATTCTATATTTTTTTTAACGCTGATAATATTTTCAAAAACCAGTCTCAGCAATAATTTTGTATGAAATACCCAAATATAAGTTTGTCCAGCATAGGTTTGCCGTTTAGTATTCGTGGTATGACGTATCTACTCATAAAATATAACAAAAAATCCCGATCGTCTAACCCAGCGTTTCCCAACCTTTTTCAGTCGCGGACCCCTAGGAAATCAAGCACAATTTTCAAGGACCCCCTTAGTAAAAAAAAAACAGCAATAAATTTTGGGACCATTTTATAATTTAATAATTAACGCACAACAGCAACACCAACACGGTTAATAGGGTCTTTGAATTTACGACCGGTAATTTACGACGAATAAAATATTTGATTATTATTATTTATTTTGCATAAGTAACTATGCACAAAATGGGTACTTTGCAACAATAATTAGTAAGTACTCATACAAATGTTTTAATATTTTTAGATAGTTAAGAGATAGCCTATAAGTGGACGTTATTTTTAAAAATTAATATAAGTGTATGTCTGTTGGCTGTCCATAAACAAATTTAAAAAAAAATAAAGTTGTCAAATGGTCCAGAGATGTGACTGCGGACCCCCATACATATATTCGCGGACCCCCAGGGGTCCGCGGACCACAGGTTGGGGAGCGCTGCTAACCCATAATAACACACACACTATATCAAACTCAGCGCAACACTTACATATTTTTACATTACAAATAACAATCAATTTTGAACTGGTGACCATCTTTGCAAAAAGCATGTTTCGTCTATAAAAACTCAGAACTCTACATGACATACAAACCTAGATGTAATTACATAATAAACAAGGGTAAGTGTAGAATTTGAAATTTACTTACCTGGTTAAAAAGACGAGCTAATATTAAAAATATTTCATCGCTCAAGTGGAAAGGTTTATCTATCTCATTTAAAAAAATGATATTAGTATGCAGTTTCGTAGCCTCCTTCCGAAGTAAGTCATATATTCAGACAAACTCCCAATAGAGGCGCCATAAAGAGATAATAATAGTATAATGACATATTATTACGTAAATTTTTACCATAGTCGCATTTAACGTATAATGTGGACAAATTTATTTACTATTTTGTAATATTTTTCGTTAATAAATGAATAAATAAAACATATTTTCGATTTTAAGGGTAAATAACGTTTACAAAACAATTTTTATTAGTACTTTGCAGATTTTGTCACTCCTGTGAAGAACTAAAAATGAGGTAGGTAATGTTGCCGCTTAAGCGATAATTTGGGCTTGAATCAATCGCGATATAGTTTGCATTGCTCACGACAGTGTAACTTGTCTTGTCTATGACATGATAATGGTTGGCTATTAGATTCCAATCTGTGGAATGCTCTTTATGGAATCATTCGACACACATTCAATGATCGTTAGATAATATAATATTACAATTCTGTGTCATTGCCAATATTAGTCTGTTCTTAATTGCTATACTCACGAGGAGACATTGTTAACCTCATTTTGTATTCCAATTTTGTATTTGTGATTAATTAGTTAGAAATTTCGTCGGCAACGAACAAATATTGTTAATTAAAAGTAATCGATGTGTAGGACTCACGCTGTAGAAGTTGATCGAAGCTTAAAAATACACGGTATTGGTATGAGCTGTAAAGAAAAGACTTTAAAACAACAGTCGTTTATATGCATTATATATGAAATGAGTATAAAGAAATAACGAGTAGTTTAAAGTAGGTACTGTTCCCCCCCCCAGGGGAAATAATTGAAATATTGTTAGAATTCATTAAGTAGTTACATATATAGTGTCTTTGAACATTTTTAAAATTCAAAGTACATATTTTAGGATTTTTTAAAAGAAATTTACTATCTATCATCTTTACTATCAAAGAATTTGATTCAATTTTAATTGAAACAGCTTTATTTTATTTATGGTGAAAGAACGGCCAAAGGATTTACGATGCGAATGTGTATGGATGTAGAAGTCGAGGAAGGCCAACAAAGACATGGCATGTGAAAAGTCGAAATAATAGACGTGCACGCATGAGAAGATGTATGAATGTGGAAGAAGCGAGGGAAGTGTACCAGAACAGAGTGGTGTGGCGTTCTATCGTACTCAGAATAGTGTAATGGTTAGTTAATTTAATAATAAACACAATAATTCTATTCTGCTGTAATAAGCACTGCATTTTTCAAAATGAAATGGAAACCTCAAATCGTCGCCCACATGGAAAAACTCACCAAAAGCAGTTTAATCCAAATCAAGTTATTTATTTTTAACGACATTTTGAATGTGTAGAAATACTTGTAGACAAATTATTGGATTATACCCATGCTGGGCTATATCAATATATCTAATATCAGATATTATTCATATCCCAACAGAGACAGAGAAAATTCTGCAAACGAATGTGGATTATCTAGGCGTTTACAGGGCTTATGACCTGTCGTTGGATGGGTTAAGTGGCCACTTGATGTATTACAACATTCCGCCCATCATCTGATAACCATATGTGACAAATTTTTGAAACTTGTATATATTGAACTCGCGTTCGTTATATCACATTACAAGTGAATTTCTCACTGGTGACATATGTTGAGAAGATTGTTAAGCATTTTTGGCAGTCAATCTTTATTGCAGATTGATTGCCAAAAATGCTTAACCGAGTTGTTTATACTGGGAAAACTGTAATTTCAAGCTACATCAATGAAAAAATCACCAAAATTCTATCGTTATGATTTTAGTGAATTCTGCGTGCATGAGAAGATTTATGTGGAGAAAGCAAGGGAAGTTTGCCAGGACAGAGTGTTGTGGCGTTCTATCCTCTCTTCCTAACCCTTGGGAGAAATGGCGAGATGGTTAGTTAGTTAATTAGTTTGAAAAATTAAAAAATTCGATTTTTTAAATTTATTTACTTTAAACTCACATTGAAACTATCACCAACAGTAGACCTATATGATAATATTTATTTCCAAGATAGCAGTCTTTTGAAAAAAAAAATTTAATACAATCCATGTAACTACTGTGAAAAATTGTACTGTCCTGATATATGTAAGCGTAAATCTCTAATCTGTCTCAAACGCAATTTCTATTTTCTAGTGATCTACTTTCATAGCAGAAAATATAGAAAAATTGTATTTTTTTAAACTTAATAAAAAATATCAAGACGTAGGTACGTGTATTTTAAATATCATAGTATCTATATATTACTATTATGTATTTTTTAAGGTAAGTATCGACCTAATTTTTTTCTGGTGCAGTGCGGTGCATAATGCACAAAATAATAACAATTCAATGCATCGTCACCATATTGCATCATGACGATTTTCTAATTAGTACACAATAACAACGAAATATCTTAATAACAACGCCTGCTCCACCGACCTCAATATATAAAATAAAAACATTAAGATAATAAGCATCTAAGCGAATCGACAATCTTATTATATAATTATTATTCGCCTCCTGATATAGTGGTATGGCGAAGGACTACCACGCATGAGTTCGCGGGTTTCATTTCAGATGGGAATATGAAATATACATATTTTTAAATGGGGTTACTTACACATAAAATGTTTTATGTGTGCCACCTTGGACTGGCTCTCAAGCGTAAGACTGTTCATCTTGCCTCAATGTAGTAAAAATAATCATGATACACTGCACTGTCAATGCGGTGCCCTATAGAAAATAGTAGTACATGAAATTTTTGCTTCAACAAATCCGTGGCTCCTTTGATAAGTTAGTGATACAAGTCAAAAATCACCACTGTACAGGAGAGAAAAATAAGATTTAAAAAATTCTAGTTCTTTAAATAATTGGGAAAGGTTACACATAAGTACTTTATTTTTTAGATAATAACATTCACTTTCACTTTTTTATGTAAATATATATAGTTTACAGCCAGCAACCCTTGGTATCTACTGTCATCCGGCGAAGGCGTTTCGGCTGGCTAGGCCATATACTACGCATGCCTCCCGAGAGCCGCCACCATGCTTGCCTGTTTTACAAGGCACCAGGTTCTCGGCGTCCTGGTCGACCACCGTTGACAATTCGTCGGCAGTTTGCGTCAGAGCTGCGGGACGTGGACTTGACTTGGGAGGATGCACGGGAGCTGGCGGCCGATCGCTTGGCCGGGTATGGAGCGGATATGGTGCATAGGGCACGGCATTGATACTCAATTTCGGCGAATCTTGATCATTTGTTACAGGAAGGCAGGTTGATCAGTCTTACACTTCAGCGCCAGTCACATACGAATTACTTTTGTGTAAAACGCAGTCAAACTGTCAAAGTATTTTTCTTCTTGTGTTTGAAATAAATGCGCTAGAATTTCAACACCATCATTAGACAAACTATTAGAAAACAGATTATTTCAGTTTACACATCGTGTGTTAGCGTAATCGAGTTTCTTCTTCTTCTTTCGCCACGTTCGCTCCTATGTGGAGCATGTGGACATCACTAGATCCCTCCAGGAGACTCTGTAAACAGCCAGCTCTCTCATCAGCTCCGCCGAGTACATCTGCCAGGACGGCGGGATCCTGCAGGCGTAAAGAAGACGCAGCTCGGGTTCAGACTCTCCCGAGGCGTCCGGAGTACGACTTCACGACTCCAGTTATTGGAGGTTGCTGCGTCCGTTCCCTAACTTCAGCGTTGGTTATGAAGTCAAACCACCTAATGCCTAGAATCCTTTTATTATCCTTTTTACTTTTTATTAGCCGAGCCAGACACTTCTTACTTTTATGAACACGTTGAAGAGGCAATAAACCTAGTGTGAGTTAATTTATTCATTTATTTATTGCCTATTTATAGTGCGTTTCTGTACGTGCTATGTATTTACCCATACAATATGTACCATTTAACATTAAATTTTTACCTACTGTAATGTTTTTAGATATTACAATTTGACATCTCAACAGAGACGAGATGTTTGGAAGTGAATCTGGATATCTTGGCGTTTACAGGGCTTCCGACCTGTCATTGGGATGGGTTAAGTGGCCGGTTGATGTATTACAACATTCCTTATTCTGTAGTAGGTATTTGATATCCATATCTGACAATTATCAGATCTTGTATATACATGGTTTAACCAAACTCTATGTACAAACGGGAAACCAGTGAATTTGCAACGTATTTGTAAAGTTAATGTTTTAGAGATAAATTTTTGCAAATCGCTATCAAATATAATATATTTCATTTCATAAAAAAAACACATTTTAATAAAGATGTGTGCAATTTTACTTAAAGCTGCCATATTTATGAAATCGTCTACGAGAACAAAAGTGTTTTTTTTCGAGCTCATATTAAAAAGCCATATCTATTACCCATTCGACTCCAAATATGACATAGATTTTTCATGAACAAAACTCGATGTACAAGCGGGAAACCAGTGAATCTACGTCATATTTGGTGTTGATATTGTAAAATACGTTTTTTTTTATTTGACATGGTTGTGCAAATTATTATCGAATGTCTATTATTTAGTGTACCTTATTAATATCACCCATAAAGAAAACAAAATTTAAAAAGTATTTCAATAAGAATGTTTTCAATTTTGCTAAGTCTGCGGTGATACTTACGAAAGCTTTTATGATAAGAAAAAACATTTTTTTTCAACCTCAGATTCCAAACTCATATTACATATTCGTAGATTCACCAGTTTTCGGGTTGTACTACGATTTTTTTACTCCGTGTATTATGTTATTTTTATTATTATTGGGTTAATCTTTTACGAGTATATACGTAATCATGCATTCATATGAGTAAAGTTACTTGTTTCATTAATTTTATTTTTGTTTTGTAAATATACTACAATCGCAATTCAATACGATAATACACAATCAATAATAATACACAGCTAACCGTTTAATTATTATAACTTAACATTTTCATTGTCTTTGAGCTGAATAAAAAAACAAAAATACCTTACTTATCTCCATTAGAAACTCAATTTCCCGAATCAATATAAATATACCAATTTTTTTATATAAATATTTTTAAGTTCAAGAAGCTCGTAGGTATATACTAATTTTATTTATTGATTTGTATATTAGACCCGTTTAACGAATAGACTCTCTGCTATAAACGGAAGTTGAGCACAACACAAGTATTTCAAATACTTGTTTCCCCACTCTTCATGTCTTCAGAATGTTTTTTGTAAATTGTGTTGTGCACTTAATTGGTGGTATGTTGCGTTTATTCCCTTGCAATATTAATGTTAATTTATTATACCTACATAGCTCTGTGTGCATAACATTTTGTTAAATAAATAAATATTGACGAAAAGCTTTTTTATAATTTTTCTAAATGCATTTCGATAGAATATAAATCTAACTATGTACATTTTGTATCATCCTTATGTATGTAGTTTTACAAGAAAAACAAGATAACTCTACGAATGCAGTTTCACTAAACGAACAGATCTGTCAACCTGAGAGGCTAGTTCTTTGTAGTTATACACCGTGTAACAAAACTTGATGTACAAGCGGAAACCCAGTGAATCTAAATCATATTCGGAGTCGATTTTGAAGAATAAAATTTTCTGATCCGACTCATTGTTTAAGAAGTTAATGTACTTTCAAAATTAGCAAATTACTATCAAATATTATTTATTTAGTCAAATTAATACTATTCATAAAGAAAACAAAATTAAAAAACGTATTTTCGATAAACGAATTCGCGCAATTTTAGTTAATCTGCGGTACTTATGAAAGCTTTTATAAGAATTTAAAAAAATAATTCAATCTAGATTCAAAAGTCATAATATTACACATTCGACTCCAAATGTGATGTAGATTCACCAGTTTTCGGGTTGTACCTAGAGTTTTGTTACAACATGTTTAAACGTGAGTGTTTCCTCGTAATAGGTATATTCCTTTTCTGAGCTGTATAAAGCCGTCAAACTAGTGAAAGAATGGCATCGTATAGGTACAGAGCATAGATATGCAGGTAGATATGAATATAAAAAGTTACATAAGTAGGCATTGACTTTAGTCAGTATAATACTGTATATGTATAAGGCACACACGACACTAGTTATTTCTTCAACTTTGAGAAAGTCCAAGCAATTTATTGCTGACTACAGAGGGTGTTAGTAGTTCTTGTTACGATGCGTATTAATTAATTTCTCGGTTGAAGTTGTTAGTCGCTCAGCCCAGCAGTCAGAGCACCTGAGGCGGCATCAGATGGTCCCAGACGAACGACTATTTTGTGAATTTAATTCATGTACATTGTAAGTGTGATTTTACCATCTTTCTTAAAACTTGTTATTGTTCTTAGTAAACGAAGTAGGTATCATTTAAGAATTACGTAGAAAAACATATTTAAGTAATATACATGGGGTAAAAAAACTCGTGGTACAACCCAAAAACTGGTGAATCTACATCATATTTATTTATTTACAAAACATGAGGCGAATGTGTAGAAATATGACTTTTTAATCTGAACATATCATATTTGGAGGCGAATGTGTAGAAATATGACTTTTTAATCTGAACATATCATATTTGGAGGCGAATGTGTAGAAATATGACTTTTTAATCTGAACATATCATATTTGGAGGCGAATGTGTAGAAATATGACTTTTTAATCTGAACATATCATATTTGGAGGCGAATGTGTAGAAATATGACTTTTTTAATCTGAACATATCATATTTGGAGGCGAATGTGTAGAAATATGACTTTTTAATCTGAACATATCATATTTGGAGGCGAATGTGTAGAAATATGACTTTTTAATCTGAACATATCATATTTGGAGGCGAATGTGTAGAAATATGACTTTTTAATCTGAACATATCATATTTGGAGGCGAATGTGTAGAAATATGACTTTTTAATCTGAACATATCATATTTGGAGGCGAATGTGTAGAAATATGACTTTTTAATCTGAACATATCATATTTGGAGGCGAATGTGTAGAAATATGACTTTTTAATCTGAACATATCATATTTGGAGGCGAATGTGTAGAAATATGACTTTTTAATCTGAACATATCATATTTGGAGGCGAATGTGTAGAAATATGACTTTTTAATCTGAACTCGAAAAAAATGATTTTTTCTCATAAAAGCTTTCATTAGTACCGTAGAATGGGGTGGTTAGAAACAGTTTAGCATATTTTCAAACTAATAGTTCAAAAACTGAAGTCTTAAATAATATTGAAATTATTTTTAAATATGTTTCTTTGGTAAGTCTTTCTGTTTCTATTCACTTACGTTGTAAAATATGCATTCTATTTGAAAAACTTCATTAAATTATTTATTGAATCGGCGTTAACATTGTGGAATAACATATTGAATTATATAAATAAAACACTTTGATTTTAAACTCAGTGGACAAAAAATCAAAGTGTTTTTATTTATATAATTCAACTTCATTAAATAAAACTGTGATGTTTCTATTCACAATTACAGTGGGGTCATTAGAAACACATAAGAAAAATAAAATGCTTATTTTTAGATATGAAGATAAAGAAGGTTTTTTTAAAAATAATAATCTTCCTCACTGGGTACCGTACATAATCTATATCTAAGCTATCATCACTGTCCATGAAGCACTTTGTACATATAAATTCAAAGGGAAGCGATCCAGCTGAGCATACAGCACAATTTTTTTCTTTACATGCAATGCATAGGATCCATTCTGAACTTAAATATTTCACAATTTGACATCTCAACAGAGACGAGAAATTTGGAAGGGAATATGGATATCTAGGCGTTTACAGGGCTTATGACCTGTCATTGGCTGGGTTAAGTGGCCACTTGATGTATTACAACATTCACCATTTCACCTAGTATTTGATATCCACATCTGCCAAAATACAGTAAAATGTCTACAAGTATTTGGACACACTCAAAATGTTGTTTAAATATTTCATTTCACAGAGTGACACATTTTACAGAATATCTTTTTTTTACAATTCCTGACTGCTTCGCAGTGCAGCACATATATTTAAATGGGTGATGATTGATTCTTTTTCCTTAACTGAAAGCACAGTTTGACCACCCAGCTTCTTCATATTTCTCGTTGCGTGCCTAGAAAGTACAGAATAATTTATGTCATATTTTTTGGCTCCCTGTATGACAAATTGTTTTTCTTCATATAATCTTCTAAAGCTTGCTCGATGTCTTCTTTTTTATGTGAAAGATATCGTTTGGATCGTGAATTAGGTTTGTAGTAACGTGGCATTTTGTAATATAATATGTATTCTATAAAGAGAAACGTTTAACATTAATTAAAAGAAAACTTTAAAATATTTTGCACACATGTTTGTAATCACCCCCTATGTCGTTTCTAATCACCACATATTTCGTTTCTAGTCACCCCCTATGGCGTTTCTAATCACCCCTTTTTGATTTAAATTTACTGGTAAAATTTCAAATTAAAGTATAAAGGTTAATAAAATAAATACTGCTAACCTTTATCTTTTAATCAGTTCTCTATTAATGTTTCTTGTGAAACGCAATTCACATGCTGAAATAATACTATAAAAAAAGTGTGCGTCGGACCACACGGTGGAAGTTATACTTCTTTGGCCATTCTCATACACCCACTCACGCACACAAAACAGACAGGATATATAAATGAAATATAAGACATTTTTCAATATTATTCAATATATTTATATTCAATATATTATACGTGACTTCATTATTATATTATACACCTATATTATCATTATCAGTTATTTCTTCTATAATCATTCTTTCATCTTTAAGTCATGGAGAAAAACCGAAGCCATTGCAGTAGCGTATTTTCTAAAAAGATAATTCGCTAAAATGACGCGTAAGAAGTAAATAAACAAAAGAAATGACAACTGTCAAAGTCGGACCAATACAAGCATCAGTGACTGTGGCGCCATTTTCTCTTAAGCGCCATTTTCTCTTAAAAATCAGCGTGACGCGGTTTCTCGACCAACATCCCACCCCAAAGTGTCTAACGGGCGCAAAGAAGTATAACTTCAAAAATCGGAATTCACTAAGTTTTGCAGACCAAAATCGCTTCGATGTAACCGTTTTGACAATAAACTTCGAATTTGGCAATTCTGTGTTCCTTACAGTAGTTTCGGGTTGCCAGAATATAAGAATATAGTTTTACAAATTTAAAAAAATATAAAGAACATTTAAAGTTATGTCTTTAATTTATTTCTATTCACCACTTAGTTTCTAATCACCCCATTTTACCGGTACCTACCTAACCTACCTACCTTAGATTAAGTAAAAATTCACAAACTCTTATTTGGTGGTTTTCTAATTGGTTTTATCTATGAATACTGTTAATTTGACTAAATAAATGATATTTAAAATCAATTTTAAAAAAATAAATTACTTCGTACTCAATTTTCAGAAAAGTATGGTTCAAATCAAAACAATTAATCGTACAAAATCGACTCCAAATATGACTTGGATTCACTAGTTTCCCGCTTGTACAACGAGTTTTTTTACGCCATGTATTTGATGTTGTATCGAATCAAATAAAAGCACATAGCTATATTTTAAAAACAGATCAAATCAATCAAAAATACAAATCTCTCAAAATACTTTCGTAAAATATGTCCCAGTCAGCCCAGACAGTGTTATTTCCGTTACTCATGTGTGCCTTAATATGAACTGTATGATCTCAATTAGGGGTTCTTTCTTTAGAGACGATCAACTCACGTCTAACTTCGAATATCGACAGCGCAGGCTGCGTGCTAAGGTCCCTGGAACAGATCAGCGGTCTTCATACAGCCTCTGACAAACTAACGGGTTTGACGTACGACATTCCCAAAGCACCTACTCGCACGTCTAGAATTCTTTACGGTGCAAACGAGTTTACTTCTTTTAGCAGTTAAAAATTACATCGAATTGCCTGAGGGCTAGTGATGGGTAGATTTCCATAAAAATATTATAAAATCAAACAGGATTTAACTAACTAACCATCACGCCATTTCCCCGTAGGGACGGAGAGGATAGAACGCCATACCACTCTGTCCTGACATACTTCCTTTGCTTCCTCTACATTTATACATCTTCTCATGCACATACGCCGATTATTCCGATAAAATATTGGTTAAGGCAAATATACTTCTTTTTTTTTTTTTTTTTTATACAATGAAAGTTTTATGCAAATATACTGCTAGCAATCGATGAGATCAAAGTAGATGTAAACACAAAACTAAAAATCACCACATATTTAGTGTTACAAGCAGAGAATAGTCGGCTTCGCCAAGATTTAGAAAGCAGGCGTATTAATTAATTATATGAATGCAATAAACCGTTGACCAAAAGTTCAGATCTGAAAAATAAAAACTTTAGAAATTAATTTTCCGAACATATTTCTATCTCCTTAAACAAAAACTAAACACGGGAACTGGCGGCCGGTCGCTTGGCTTGGAAGCAGTTTGTGGAATCCATATACTCCATGTGGAGTCCTTCTATGTAGATGATGATGATGAAAATATCTACTTTATCAAATGTTCGTCCCTGTGACTTAATTTATTATGTTCTAAATGAAAGGTTCATTGTCTTCCAATAGCACAGATTTTCTTCAAAATGTCGAGTATGTATTTACCCCAGATATACAAAATTAAGATATTATTGTTAAATTAATATTTCTTACATGTATTAACAATACAATTGTCAACAAACTTTTCGAACTGTCACATAAACCTAATTGCTAATGAATTAGGTTATAAATTCAGAGTTACCAATGTGCAAAAAAAGACATGATTGTAAGTAGGTACCTATTCTTAAGAACCGATGCCGATGGGAAAAAACAACCGAAAAATGATTTTAGACAATTTAAATAAAATGTTTAACTTCTGGTCCTAATAAGTACCAACGGTTGAGGATTAAATATGTTCACATTTATAAAGTAATTTTTCGAATCTGGGAATTTTTTTTGAAAAAAAAATCTAGGGAGGTTCTTTTTGTCGGCAGAAATCACCGATGGACACTACTATTAGCATTTTTACGCTAGTAATAATATCGATTTTAAATAATTTACCTTATGAACACGTAAGCCGCAGAAATGTTCAATAAATAATAACTTGCAATGACGTTGCTCTAAAAACGAATGTACTCGTACCTCTCAAGTGTAAGGCATCGCAAGCCATCTGTTATAGTTAAATGAAAAGAAGCATTATAAGTCATGACAAATTGTTCATATGGCTTTGAGGCTATGGACCACTATGTCTCGTCATTTGACCTCATAACGTCAACAGTTCCTTAAAACTCACTTTTATAGCCTTGCGGAGAGCGTGCCGTGAAACCGCACACCTTATAACCACAAACGCAACCGGTGATATATTATATGCAGGGGAGGAGAGGGCAGCTCTGAACAGTGGCACACTTGAACATCTAATTTTTTATTTTATTTAACCACCTCAACAGGGCAGGGGGCCCAATAAAAAGGCGAACAACGTCACAAACACCCAGGGTTGAGAATAATCACTTTTTATTTTTGTGTTCTCACCGGGAATCGAACCCGGAACCTCCATATCGTGAGTCCAGCGTCTTAGCCTTTACGCTACGGAGGCCGTCAATAGCTGGAATACAGAATTGTCTAGAAATTAATTTAACTAGAAATTACTTATCTAAAATGGTTTTTATTCTACTTGCATAAGAGTGAACTAAGAATGCTTTTTGTCAAAAATCTATTGAATAATAGGGTTCTTCCCGATAACACGAATATTCTTAAAAACGTTATAAATATTATTGAAGTATATTTTTACAATTCCAACGATATAAAACACAATGATCAAAAATGTTGTTTTCATTTATAAATGTATGTTTTAAAAACACGAAAATACGAATGATTTTTAACGCCCGTTATTGGTTAATGACGTCATACCCGTCTACCATGAAAGGCGTGAAATTCATTACGAAGTGAGCGCCTATATTGCTGTGACGTCACACCGCATGCACGCCAAATGAACGATTTTGCGAGCGATTTGAAAAAGCGCTATTTCAAACCGCGCTAAAAAATTCGTATGACATCGTAAAAATTTAAAAAAAAATCCCTTAATATTGATTTTTTCAATCAATTTTTTGAAATAAAAAATCGGGAAGAACCCAATTTAATTGAATAATCGTACCCACAAAAACATTAAGTTTTCAAGTGTACCAACCTTTACTCTATCCCCTACGTAATATATTAGTAAGTGAGTCAATCATTGCAAGGCTTCTTTTCTTCCTGGGAATACGAAGAAGACCTTTCCTGTCACCTCCTTTTTTTATAAATTACAACATCCTCCGACATGTGGTTGGAAACAGGATATGAAATAATTTACGGTTTTTGAGTGAAGAAGTCGTAACACTTTATTATTAAGTTATTTTTGCAAAATTAAAAGTGTTGCATTGGAAATAATCGCAGCTTCATAAATAAAGGTCTGTCCGCCTACGTGGTGAGCGGTAGAGCGTTGGGCTACCATGCGTGAGATTGCGGGTTCGATTCCCCACGGGGTCAATATGATATATCACTACTACTTTCCCCTTATCCGCACGCGATGGTGCATAGGGCACTGCATTGGTACATTGGTACACCAAGTGCAGTGTTTATTGATAAATTTATTGGATGAATGATACCAGTCCAATATGAAATGGTTTTTTACATACAAAAAAATTCGTATGTGATTTTTGTACTGGTGAAGCTTGCGACTAGTCATCTTGCCTTCATGTAATACATTATCTACATACACTGCAATTAGTGCACCATTAGGAGCGGATAAGGGAAAGTTGTAGTAGTACCTAGAGCCAACGCATATAGGTAATACGTAGACCTAAGAGTTGAGAATACTTAAAGCGACAAGCAACATTAATCACGTTTGAAATGTAAATTGAAGCGAGTCACGTTTGATTTCTTAATTTTACCTTAGCAATATTTCTATTTCGAACTAAATGGCTACATATACGAACATAAAGTCTATTAATCACACATTATTTAATCGCAAATAAGCGTACAAAGTGTATTATAAGAAAGCTATAAATCTTTATTGTATCTACGCGGTTATAAGACGTTTGTTCATTTTTGTTTGGTTGTAAATTGGAATATTTGGCTTGCCTTTGCTGTGGAAACATGTCTACTTTAGGAATATTTGGTTTGCCTTTGCTGTGGAAACATGTCTACTTTAGGAATATTTGGTTTGCCTTTGCTGTGGAAACATGTCTACTTTAGGAATATTTGGTTTGCCTTGGCTGTGGAAACATGTCTACTTTAGGAAAAGAAAATAGGAAATCCAGCTTAAAAGGCATTGGAAGTAGTACGGTAAAAAAATATTTTTGGCGAAATGTGTAAAGGACGTTCTCTGTTGAGGATCATTTTACACGTACCGTGTTGTTCACGCAAAATCTTGAACAGCTTTCAAACTGACTGGGCTATACATTTATTTAGATTTCAAAGTCCGTAGTTTTTCAACACAAAGCCCATTGGCATGGCTTAACAATCTCGAAAAGCATTGTCTCTGTAAAGATTTCATTCAAATTATTGACTAATCCTTACCATGAGTGTTCTGTGAATTTTACGTCACATATGTTAGTACGAGAAGTGCCCTTACCAGGGCCCAAAATAGCAGAAGGTGTCTTAGAAGGATATTAGGTGTGCGGTGGTTTGACTTTGTAAGGAACACAGAGGTGAGCAACACAGCCCTCGGCATCTACTGTCATCCGGCGGAGGCGTTTCCCCTGGCTGGGCCATCTAATATGTCTCCCGAGAGCCGCCACCATGCTTGCCTACTTTACGACGCATCTGGTTCTCGGCGTTGACAATCCGTCGGCAGTTTGCGTCAGAGCTGCGGGACGTGGACTTGACTTCGGAGGATCGCTTGGCCTGGGGGCAGTTTGTGGGATCCATATGCTCCACACAGGGAGCGGATATGGTATGATGATGATGATAATGTGTTAGTAGTGACTTACTCTAAATGTGTAATAATATTATCTAGGCACGCTGTGCATTTATTTATTGGGCATAGTTTTTTTAAAAAATGACCCGGAAACTTGTATGTAGGTGTGAAACTGTTTAAAAATATATTTACATCAGACAAACACCAATATTGACAAAATACAACTCGCCTTAAACAATGACCAGTAAATCACCACAGTTAAATAAGTAATTTTAAAAAAATCACGTTTTTGTTCCTTTTTTTAAAATTTTGAAACACAAAATTTCCTACAATTTTTTAAATAAAAAATTTTTTGGTGAAAAATTTAT
>JAGVSP010004630.1:0-13491 GCA_022494985.1 Micrasema minimum
GTTTCATTAAAAAAAATGTTGTCACTAAAAATATTAACTTTAATTTTACGGAAAAAATAATAAGATAATCGTTCTACTACTACTACTACAACTCTCCCTTATCCGCACCCAATGGTGAATAGGGCACTGCAATGGTACACCAAGTGCAGTGATATCTTCTTACATGAAGGCAAGATGATCAGTCTTACGCTTCAGCGCCAGTCCAAGGTATCACGTATGAAATTCCTAAAGCTGGATTAGTTAAAATGTTAAATAGTTAACTAAATCAAAGTACGTTTTTAATTTTTAAATAAACAAATAAATCAACAGTGATCTTCACTAACCAAGAATTTCATTTTCACTTGAACAACGGAACTGTCGAAATGAAAATCTAAATCACAATGAAGCTCCTAAAAGCGCCCTCTACTTTTATACTACGAGTTCCGATCAACGTTACAGTTGCTCGGAGGCGATGGTCAAACGCAATCAAAAGCTATTCCACGTAGATACAAGTGGCGAGTACTGTAGGAAAATACGGTACAAACACTTGATTGTCATCGTCAAGGAAGATAAAGCTCTTCTTGCGCTGCAGCCCCAAACTGCAGTACATAGGTAAGTTAGTAATAGGTTCTGACCTGTCATTTTATTTGAAAAGGGATGTTGTTGGCAAGTACGTGTAAATAACAAATTAAATATTAAAATGTTATCATTACACAATAAAAATTATGTGGATTTTTTAAAGTCTTTGGTTATGAAAGTTTAACAGTATCAACACCCGTTTTTAGTAGAAATAATTTATATTAATAAATTTTTAAAAAAAAATTAGAGTTTCAATACGATGAAAACATACAGACGATTAGTATTTTTAACAACTTACCTAATAACTAAAATTTTGTATTGAATTTTCTAATATTACGACCAGTAATAATTAGTTTTTTTTTTAATTTTTTTATAAATATAAAACACACATATTTAATATTATATTCCCAGGAGTTATAAAAAACTAATTTTGGGACCGGAATAAATTAAATACATTTTTATTTATATTACACAATCAAACAAGAATAAGAAAAGACGATACAAAATTAACACATTCAATTTATCCTATACATCATAACTATAATTGAAAAACATATTTAAATACAAATTTTTAAGGGCTTTACTATGTATTGATTTATTTATTTTTACTTCATGGGGTAGTTTATTATATTGGGATCAAGAAACGTTTATTAGGGATTTTTTGCCGAATTTTGTGGATCGAAAATTTGGAATGTGGAGGTTTTTTGAAGTACGTGTATTGTGACATGAAATTAAATTTAATTAATTAACTTCAACTTTTCTGATTTCGCCAATTTTTTTTTATTTTATAAATAAATTTATTTTAAAGTAATATTTTTGCGTTCTTTAAATAAATATCAAACATTTAAATTTCGGTGGTACTTTCATATAGCGGAGATAAGTTACTGAGCCAGAAACTAGGAATCGAGTTGGGTGAAGCAGGTTTTTGAGCTCACGGAGTATCTGGAGTAATCAAATGTACATATGTCTTTTTGATAAATTAATGTAACGTAATATAAATAAGTAGCTTACATACCATAGCACTTAGGTGCTATCTGGCCCAAACAATTTTTCTCAGTGGAATATTTATTGATATAATTTTTTCTCAATGGCTTTTTTGCTATACCTGGCCCAAAAATATTCTACTTACAGTGTAATATTTATTGATATATATTTTTACATCCAGAAATATACAAAAAGATTATTGCTTATACATAAATACTTTAACTTATTTTCTTAAGAAGCACACACTTAATTTTGTTTAAATGTATTGATCTATGAAAAAATAATTTACGAGAAGTCCTCATTTTTTAGGATAGCTAAAGGTGTCAGCAAATTAAAAATAATTAGTAATTAAAAAGCTCATCAAATTCGGCACACCGCACATCTACCATATTTCATGTGCGTCACATTTTGTCGTTGTAACTGGGTACCATGCAATAAGTATGTGGAAAAACACTATTTTTTTCTATCCTCTGTTTATCTTAACCCTTAAAGTACTGTGTTTGAAACGATCCACGGCATCCGGTGATGAAACCTCGGGTTACAAAATGTTGATTCATAACTTTTAAACATTATATTTTTCAAATATATTTTTTTATCAGTGTAGTTAGAATCTCTGTTTGTCATTATAACTAAAATTTCAATTTTTTTAAGCTGAAAAACACATTTAAACAAATCATAAGGTTCTCTGTTTACTGCAAAATACACGATGTTTGAACGAAATTTCTGAAACATGCAGGTAAATTTAAAAAAAGTAATTACACTTATTTACTTTAGATTATACATTTTTAAAGCAATTTACATTTTATTTATTTTAATTAAATTATAAATATTGAATATGTTATACCAGAATGTGTTGTTACCTTTTTTTATTATTTTTGTTATTATATACAGTATATAAATTATGCAATTTAAAAGCCCTTTGGGCGTGGATAATATTAAAATAAAATATAAAAATAAATTCTTATATGTATCAAATATTTCTTTTCTGGTGTAAAAAGGTTTGATTAAAGATAAGCGAAAATTCCAGTGCTATATTTTGATTATTTACGGAGAAATTAATTATTGTGAGATTTTGCAACGCGGGTTACATCACCGCAAGGCGAGAGTTAAACAGCTCCCGCATAAGACTGGGTTTATAAATGCAAACATATATGTGTTTGTATAAATATAATAATAATATGATATAATTAATGCTCTAAAAATCTTGACCCTGCAGTTGTATGCCGGTATTATAAAGTCTAATGCTAGGATTACTAGAATAATAAATAAAGGCAGACGACAAGCAAAAATCTAATTTAATTACAAAGTGGGCGTGCTATATCTACAATGGGTTTGATTCAATATTTCTGAAAAGTCAAAGAGCGAAAATCAAATAAATTTTAGTTTCTAAACAAAGAAAATGCTTCGCCATATCCTAAAAATTCATTTTTACAGCACTTGTTGGTCATAAATCTTCACCATGGTAATCATGCAGTCATTCTCGAGCTTAAATGTATTGGTAATGGTTATCCACCTAATCGTAATAGAATTAGAATTATTTATTTTATTTTATACATTATTAATGCGTTAGATCGAATTACGGACATTGGTGTAGGTTTGACAATATTAAAAGAGATTATTTGTTGTTATTTGTTAATACTTTTTGTTGCCGCATCTCCTTTTCCTCGGGTTATAATTAATTATAGTAATAATTGGTTCAAAATGTTTTCATCTACTATAGAATATAAATATATGGTAAGAGTACGAACTTATGAGTTATGAGTAAAAGTACATTTAGAGAAGTAGGTACACAAAACGCTCTCAAGTTTTGTAACTAATATTAATTGAATATTAACAGTACAGATCTTTTTTGCCAAACGAGCATATATTTATTTAACCAAACGTTTTTAATTTTTATTTGCAATTGGATTTATTCATAATACACCGTGTCCCACGATGAGACCGCGAAATGAGAAAAAAATCCTTCTTTATAATAATTAATTTTAAAAAAAAGTATTAATAAAAAAGCGACTATGTAATACTGGCTTCTGTTTGAAATGCTAGCGGTGGCGGGGTGGGCGGTGGGCGGGGAGGAGTGGGGGTCCGCTCTGGTCACCGAACGAACGCCTTGCCTTGTGCGGACATTCATTAATTCGAATTTCATATCTGAAATTGGTAGGTCACGTGGTGTTTTCAAAAATGGACGGTATTACACGCGTGAATTTTTATTCTAATCATTTTTTGAAGAAATTAGAATTGAGTTTTTTGAAAAAAATTTTTAAGATTTTTTTCTCAGAATATATAATCACCCTCTGGAGTTTCGCGGTCTCATCGTGGGAAACGGTGTATTATATTTTTAGCATGATAACTAAAGTTACAAAAACGTTTAAATTTTGCAATAAACAGTATTTATACTATATTCTCGTAATATTCGTTCTTATAATTACATATTCGTAATTCCTTTGCATGCTGTCCGTTATAATATGATGAACTTCTGGAAATTAATTCGACTATTTATAATCAGATCGATTTTCCAAAATTTATAAATGTAGATTCAATTCAACGGTAAATTATTAGCTTAAATAATTCAGATTAAATAATTCATAGGCTTTAAATAAATCTAATTCGTATCCTGTTTACTTATGTTATGTGATATAAATAAGTTTATTTATTAATGTTATATTTTACAAGATAATTTATCAAAAAGTAAGCAGATCAGTCGATTTTCTTACTAATAAATCTTTCACAGTTGGATGTTTTTGGAGAAAAATGGATCCTTTTATAAACTAATTGCCAAGGCGATCGATTGACATTCAACATTTCGAGGTATTATAGGATTGTCTGAATCATTTGCAAGTAGGTAGGTATGTTTAGTCTTTACAAATCTAAATCTACGAAATTTAACCCATAAAAGATCATCCAATACTTAAAAAACATTTTTTAATTGGATATGTTGAATGTTTTTAAAAATTGTAACCTGTAAAAATTAAACAAAACATTATGAACCCATCAATGCTATCTGTTTGTCTTTTGTTTTGGGTAATCAGTAAGATACAATAATTTAATAGTTTAAGCTTTGGTAATAATACGGAAAGCTCTCGATTGTATTTCAGTGAGCTTTTTCATTCATACCAACACCCGTAGCAAACATCATGCCATTTGGTAATATTACTAGTTTTCTCCATTTAATTTAATAATAATAGAATTATTTTTAACCTTCTGCGAAATTAAACGAGCCTTTTATTTTGATTTTAAAATAATAAATAATGATTGTATCTATATATCAAATTGTAATTCTGTACCCGACAGCCAAAAAGTCTCGCAATTAAAATCAAACCTCAAAAGAGGATACGCATTTTGATTTTTTGCAGTAGTTTGCTATATTTCCTCAACTCATTTGAATTTAGTATATTTTCCGTATAAAATGATTAATAAAATTTAACAAATGTGGCTAAAAAATACGTCGTATTGGCTCTCGATACATTATCATTATTAATGCCGAAATTACATATCGCTATGTTGCACGCTTTATTTAGTTTGATTTGAATAAAATGCAAAAGAAACTAGCTTGACCTTTATAAATTATAACAATTTCCTTAAATTATCGTACGTCATTGCTTTCAAAATAGAAAAAACATTGTAAAAAAACATTTTCGACGTTCTTAAAGGGTTAGGTTGTCATATAATGTGCATTAATAAATCTACTTAGCATCGAATTACTTCCCACATTTACATTTATTGGATGTTTAACATTACATATGATTTTGTTATAATCTACATAATTATTAAATAAATTATTTTAACATTATCATAAACAAATAAAATCAAGGACTTTCTATAAAAATATATCTTAATTTGATTCTTAAGCCTAAATAAGTATCAATTCCCTCCTTCCTTACCATAACGCGAAAATATAACTTACGCTAAAATCCAAACGCTTATTCGCGCTTAAAAATATATATATAAAATATTTAGTGTCATTAATTTGACTTTTCGGTCCCGTATAAAGTGCGCATTACTTACGTATACAAGTTGAATAAAGAATCCTACCTAATTGTAGTTTCAATAAAAAAGAAAAAAGAAAAATAATTGCTTTTCTGAGATTGGTAGTTTAAAATATATTTTTTATCATGGCTTCATATAAAGTTATTGTATCAGTTTTTTTTAAAGAAATAGAATTGAGTTTTTTGAAAAAGATTTTTTTTAAGATTTATTTCTCAGCACTATGATTATGATTTTAAATTTAGATACTCATTAGGTATATTCTTCAAAAATACGCCATCTGTAGGCATCTATGTCATCACTAGACATTTACGTCACATGTTACAAAATATGAGTGTATTAGCCTAAGTGTTAGTCTTTAGACTGTGGAATTTGATAATAAGTGGTGTTGTGAAATTTTTAGACAATTTGTATGGAAACGCCTCTTCTGGTGAATTCTTTTCGAAGGGTATATTTATTGTTTATAAAATAGCTTCATCAAGATATTGGGTTATTCGTGGGCTATTTATTATATTTAAAAAATCGCTACAGAGCATAGTTTCAAATATGTTTAAAGTAATAAATTGCTAAAGTACCCGCATGGGTGGTATTTACAAGAGTTATAAATAAATCACACACTTTATCTAAAGGTTTATTTAAAATTTCGTATTATTAAATAAAATTACATCATTTTGGGCACCTGTTGGTTCACGCTCCATTAATCTGCTCAATTGTCATTTTTCATAATGCGTGGGAGAGATAATGGTTTTGCTTCACAATGCAACACATTTTATACGATATTAATGTGTGAATTAAAAAAGCAACGAATATTAATAAATCTCTCAAACATTTATTGGATCATTGGTAATTTAGCGACCCACATTTATGCAGATAATCATCATTCAATATTTTAAAATTTTTACTTGTGATAAATTATTGAATATTGCATTCTAAGAATATTTGGATTGTTATTATTGACCACTGTTTTTATAAACAGTAGAAATATGTAGCAGTTACTTAGTTAATTAATTTAAGAACTTAAGCTCAACGCACAGAAGATTGAATGGTGCGTCACTCCATATTGGCATACTTTCTTCGCCTTCTCCACATTATGTAGACGACTGTTGCCGATATTTTCAGGTACCCTGAATAATAGTTATGCTCCACTGTAGTCTTTTTTTCTTATAATCTTCGGTTTTCTTTCTCAAAAGACTACAAATTTATGTGTCAGAAAAGTACATAAATATAATCACAAATCAGTAGAGGTCACTTATCAAAATTGGTATTGCAGAATTGAGTTCTGGTACCAACCCTTATGTATGGAAGCGAAGCATGGAGTTAGAAAAATAAGGATGAAAGTAGATTGAATGAAGTTGAAATGCGATCTCTCAGGCGAATGTGTGGTAAAACTATGTATGATAGGTGCACAAATGTTGAAATTAGAGCAGAATGCAAGGCTGAGATAAGCATTATCGACAAAATTAAGAAAGGTCTTTTACGTTGGTTCGGTCATGTAGAGCGAATGGATGATAAAAGAACGGCAAAAAAATATATGATGTGACTGTGCCTGGATGTAGAAGTCGAGGAAGGGCGAGAAAGACATGGCATGATCAAGTAAAACAAGTGCTTGAAAGTGGGCATGTAAGAAGTCGGAATAATCGACGTGCGTGCATGAGAAGATGTATGAATGTGGAGGAAGCAAGAGAAGTATGCCAGGACAGAGTGGTGTGGCGTTCTATTTTCTCTGCCTACCCCTTCGGAGAAATGGCGTGATGGTAAGTTTGTTAATTATAAATAAATATGAATATGATGCTGTTGTTGACGGGTTATCCGCACCCGATGATGCATAGGACACTACATTGGCACACCAAATGAAGCGAATCTTTATCATTGGTTTTATAAATTAGTCTAACGCTTTACGTGAAAAAGCACCTTCAAATAAATATTTTATATTGAATCGCACTCACGACCCGATGCATGGATCTTACCCACTATACCATGAGGCGGACAGTTAATAATATATATCTGGTAATTTTAAGATTAATTAAGATAAAAATTATTTGATATAATTGAAACCCATAAATAATCTTAAATGACGGCATCATTATTGTTTCTATAACAACTATGGCAGCGTTTTACAATTTGGTCAGTATTTAATTAACTTGAATCGATAGGTACCTTTTAGTTTTCATATACTTAATTAATACTGAACTACAAATATTCAAATTATTTTGAAATCGTAAGAAAGTAAAATGTTTTCTCCTCATTAAAGAGATATATGACATTACTCCTGGCGCCTCTCTTTCCGTGAAATAATTTTTATGATTGACCTTATGGAAATGGCAATATTCACATATTTGTTTTTATAAAATGTCAATTTCTAACTTGCTTGAAACAAAGTGTACTGTGTATTGTAGAAATGTATAAAGACAGAATTAATTTTTAATATCTCTACAGAGATAAAGAAGCTTTTATCAAACCCGGGAATATTGATATTCAAATGTTTACAGGGCTTATGACCTGTCTTTGGCTGGGTTAAATGACCACTTTACGTATTACAACATCCCCCATTCCGCTTATTAGCGAATATCCACACCAGCTAATATTTTTGATTTTCAAAATATGCTAAGTGTTTCTAGCTTAAATACCTATACAATATAATCCCAAGTTTGAAAAAAGCTGCTCCATCTCTGTAGAGATATTAAAAATCAATTTAAGTACCTACTCCCGTCATTGGAAAAAATCCAGATTTGTGTGCAAGTATTTGGACATAGTACTAAAAATGTTGTAAAAACAGAATTGCCCTATCTAGGTTTATCACAACGGATCAAAAATTCTTTTCATTTGTTATATTTGGATACGGATGTGGATCAAAGTATACTACTGGACTTATTATCTGGGTTGATATAGAAAAAGAAATAATAAAGGTTTTTTTAAAAAATAATTACTTATATTTTTTACTACGTTACACGTTATAAATTTTTATTGAACGTGTGATTAAAAAAATGGAGTATGAAATGCGTAATGATTGAATGTTACGATAATAATGATTTCATGATTAAAAGTGTTTCAAAGTTTTTAATGACAGGCTAGTTATGGTGAAAATGATTACCGATTTGATATAATAGGCATGTTCAATAAATTAATACTACATAGTAAAATCAGGTCTTTTGTATTTTGAATCCCAGTGTTGACTATTAATAATTTAGTGTGGCAGGTGAGCACCAACTGGTTGGAAGCCATTCTCATCAGCGATGTAGTCCACGCGGTACTTGACGTTATCAGGACCAATATATTCATAAAATCCTGTTACTCTTAGTCCTTCCAGTTCGGAGTTAATGTTCGCCACACTGCCCGCCTCCTCCGCCTTGATATTATTCTCCGTCTCGTACTTGTACCGATAGGAGTTGGGCAGGACCTCATTATCCTGCGCCAGGATCCGGCTGGAGGCCTCTGGTCCACTGTGGTAGGGGTTCGCACTCTTGACGAAGTAAGCCGGGTTGGCGACTGGCGCAGGAGCGGGGCTTGGAACGCTGACCAACTGCTTGAGAGGTTGGTAAACTATCGGTTGATATGCGGTCGGTTGGTACGAGATCGGTTGATAAGTAGTTGGTTGATATGCGATTGGCTGATATGCGAATGGTTTCTTGTACGTGTTTACATACTGTGGTGACACGAGTTCCAAGTTTTTTCCGTATCTGAACCTGAAAAAATAGCCGCATTAAACTAAAAATCTAAATACAATGTAAAGGTAGATTACAGAAATCACATAAATATGTACATAGAACCGTTAAATATGCATGTTTCAATTAAAAATACAACATACATAATGGAAAAGAGATTGCAGGTTACAGGTGTAACAAATGACTAACAAGATTTTTTTTTAAATCCTCATAAATTTACTCTATTGCAGGATTTATTTAGGAATTAGACAAAACTCAATTTTTCAATGTGCATTTTTCTGTAGATATCTCTGTACGTACATAATTCAGCATTTGAAGATAATATTTAAAAGTATCTATTTGAAAAAATCGGTGTGCGTCGGACCACACGGTGGAAGTTATACTTCTTTGGCCATTCTCATACACCCACTCACGCACACAAACAGACAGGATATATAAATGAAATATAAGACATTTTTCAATATTATTCAATATATTTATATTCAATATATTATACGTGACTTCATTATTATATTATACACCTATATTATCATTATCAGTTATTTATATTATTTTGTTTTTTGTTTATTGTCAACAGAGTTTGACATCTGTCACTCTATTGACTTGTTATATTTATGGTCATATTATAAGTCATGCTGCCATGACTGGGACTTTCTCCGTACTTCTACTGACAATTCCGGCTTCAATATCAGTATCAATATAAGTATCGATACTTGTATCAAAACAAATATCAGATACAAGCATCAGTGACTGTGGCGCCATTTTCTCTTAAGCGCCATTTTCTCTTAAAAATCAGCGTGACGCGGTTTCTCGACCAACATCCCACCCCAAAGTGTCTAACGGGCGCAAAGAAGTATAACTTCAAAAATACAGTAATAATGTGTCCCACCCACAGTGCGTAGCTCAAAAGGAGTAACGACATGATTATATAAGTATTAACAATTTATATGGTGAATATTTGTCAGTAGCAGTCGGTAAAGTAATAATATAGGAAGACAGACGCATTTATCACTAGAAAATCAACTACCAGAAACCAACAAGCGTGGGAAAATTTATAGACTGATCGTGACATTTTTACGGACTTAAAACATAATACGTTCACGGATTTTATTGTTGGCTCCTTTTTTTTGGGAATAAGTGTTTTACTAATTTAATAGTCAATAAAACATTATATGGCAACCCTGGAATAATAGTAGCAAAACTAATAGAAAAGATTTTTTAACTCTAGATTTTACTTGATTTTAGTTCAATATCCAATTATAAAGATCCAGATTAGAGCACCAGGTATTATTTTAGTAGTTATAACTTCTTTGGTTAATAATTTTATTTTGGTAAAACTTCAGCACAAATATTACTCTACAGTAAACAAAAATACTTACAATAATTATATTCAGTCTGTAATCTCATTTTGGGCGAACTTGAGAATACTTTAGGAAGATTCAAATATAATATAATTTGGAAAATGTTGAGTAAAGGAATCATAATTGCAGTCTTAGCTCATTTTGATAATTTGGAGAACTTTGAGATGAATGCTATATTAATAAAATATAATTACGGTCTGTAAGCTGCTAGTGAGTAAGTGGAGTCTACCGAGGGGTGGTAGCGACCATCATCCCCGTACTTCTCGGGGTGGTACTGCCCATCGTCCTCTCCTAGTACGAGGGCCGCCAGGCACAAACAGCCAACCAGAACCTGCAGTGGACAAACAGTCATATTAGTCAGAAATATCAAGACACAAAGGTTTCTATGAATAACAACTGCCACTAAACTAAGCGATCGACCAATATCAATATGTTCCCGTGATTTTATCTGCCAACGAATTGTCAGCAGTCGACGTCCAGGATCATGACGGCTTGTAAAATAGGCAAGCATGGTTAAGGCTCTCTGGAGACATTAGTAGTATAATATGCCTGGCCAGCCAAAACGGCTTCTCCGGATGGCAGAATACTGCCTAATAAGAAAAAGAAAAGCTTAATGCAGTCGCCTATTTCCAATGTTCAACTTGACATTTGAATATGCAAAGTTCTGGCTTTTTAAAATTATTATTAATGATTTACTAGGCTAATACAGGCAATACAGTCTTCATCGAAATTCATTTTAAAGTTGATTTTTATATCTCATCTACAGAGATGAAGTGGATTTTTTTTCAAATTCGGGAATATGGATGTTCAAGCGTTTACAGGGCTTATGACCTATAATTAGCTGGGTTAAGTGGCCACTTGACGTACTACAACATTCCCCATTCCGCTTATCAGCGAACATCAACACCAGGTAATGCACATATGATTTTTATATCTATATTTCACGTGTGATACATTGGACTGGAACTGAAGCGTAAGACTGATGATCTTACCTTCATGTAATGAATTGATCAAGATTATCTGCACTTGTTCCAATGCAGTGACTTATGTACCATTAGGTGCGGATAAGGGAAAGTAGAAGGTCTTTTAGCAAATGTCTAGTTTTAAGGCACCCACATATTATTAATATTCTTATCAATAAGAAGGTTGGTATTTTTAAGACACTTTTAAAAAATGATGATTACACTTTAGGTCAAATAATACAAAAATGTATGCAAGGCAAAAATTGGTATACTTTTCTAAATCTAGATTAGTTAGACCAATAACTAGATTTTGTTTTTTCACTTCCAAACTCACCGTTAGGGGTGCCATTATTTAAACGACACGGAGAAAGGAATATGGATCGAACCACCTATCGGACACTACACAGATGAAGAGCGAATGGTGAATATGCTAGACTACATCTGCTTTATATATCTTGATTAAATAAAAACGAGATTAATTTTCAAGGTACATTACCAAAAACCGACATTTCTAATGAAATATTATAAAATATTTACTATTAAAATGTCCCATGCATCTTCAATAATGTGGGTTGGGTTGACATTTAGGTTAGGTTTGTGCACAGGCTGTATCATTCTTTATTACTTCAAATCTTCTCTTTGCTTCACTGAAAAAAAACATCCTGAATTACTTTAATCATATGTAGGCATCGAAATATAGAATACTCGAAGTATGTAGGTGTTATGATTGTTTACAGTTTTCAAAATATCTCAATCCTGAAACTTTCATTTTCATGAAAGTACTTATTTAATTTTCAATGATAACATTTACCTTTTTTAAATACATCATCATCATCATCTCAGCCCGTTGAGGTCCACTTCTGGACATAGGCCTCCCCTGCCGCCTCCACTCCTCCCGATGCTGCGCCGTACACATCCACTGTCTTGCAGCAAACTTCCTGATATCGTCCACCCATCTCATCGGTGAACGTTCTTGAGGCCTCTGGTTCCTCGTTTTTCTTCACCAGAACGCGTTTCGTTCATCTGTCGTCCGTCATTCTGGCCATGTGACTTTTTAAATACATTCATGATTAAAACTAGAGTAAAAAAACTAAAATCAGCCTGTAGAATTGCTCAAATTTTTATTATGAGCAGATCCGAAATGCCATCATAAGGATTGAATTATTTATCTCCAATATTGAATAAGCATGAGTATTATTCGTATTGTATAAAATACGATACGAATAATAGATATTATGTACATATTAAATCTGCTCAGCTACTCTCAATATATCACTTTTATTGCGGAATCAGACTACATTGGACGTGTCTAAAATTTATGCTTATAAATCGGATTTATCACCGCACATTCTGATACCATTTGGTGAAATATTTTTATGAAGTATTTATGTATTCAACAGACTATATTGCGAATTTTACCTCAATATTACAATGTCAACAGAAAATTAGATTGTAGTTTTTCATATGAAAGAATGTTGCCCCGAAATTGGAATATTGTATTATTTACAATTTGACATCTAAAATCTAAACAGACGAAAAGTTTGGAAAGGAAAATGGACATTGAATCGATTAAAGTTTACTATTATTATTATCAGTAACTGACTGCTCTTCGGTGTTATAAGTTATACATAATTACATAAATTTTAATATATAATAAGTTATAGATGAATAATCGGTGCAATTAGGGTACATCAATAAAATGGAGAACGGCGCGCAGGATGCAGGATCGGGAGGAGTGGAGGGCGGCAGGGAGGGAGCGTTGTCCAGCAGTGGACCTTCACGGCTGAGATGATGAAGATGATGACTTCAAAAATCAACCACTTCTTAAAAATATATTTTTTGTTATATTTTTAAAAAAAAACTACATTTTTTTACAATTTTTTCAAACAAATAGGGGAGTATTAAAGATATTTTGAAACTAGATTGGGAAATAGATTTTTTTTTTAAATATGTTAATTTATTGTGGGGATTAGTTTTTGGCTG
>JAGVSP010004631.1:0-13904 GCA_022494985.1 Micrasema minimum
ACTCAGGCAGGGTGAATGCTCGCAATAAGTGTTGGATCTAATGATTAAGATAAAATTACTCTTAGGTATTATTTTTACTGCTGCAGTAATGCATATCGGCGCCTAGTAACTGTTCAGAAAGTTGTTGACGGATACCCATAACCCAGTAGCGCCAGAATCTTACCCCATCCTTCTCACAGAGTCCTATACTTTCGGCGCCATATTCCATTATGTAATGATTGTCTGTTATTTCATCTCACCTGGTAACGTATAGTTTTAAAAACTAAGCAAATCAATCTCATTACTATTATCGAGTTCGGAAATCTGAAATATTTTATTTGTTGTCTGAAATTTAGCAATGTTAATGGTTCGTTGAACCAAGAACGAAAATCGTGTTTTAATCTGATTCTCGAGTGACTTTACTTGTTTTTGAAATTTATTTTGGTAAAAACTCTTTAAAAATGAATAAGAAGTGTAAGAGTTATTTGTTATGTTGAAAACGTTGAATACCCGTATCAACTATTGAAAAAATCTCACCGCGTTTTTTGAACCGAATAAATAATTTGATTTTTAGTATCAAATCCAGCTTCCACGCAAATTGAATATCATCCATAACGAACTTACAATTATTTTTTTTAATAACTTAACATAGACGAAGAGATTTTTTGCTACTGAAAACTTGGTTCTATTGTTTTCAATTACGTCTATAATTATTTATTGAATAAATTACTGGACGATTAGAATCTTTATTTGGTTATTAAGATCCTTGCTTTGAGTGACACAGATATATCCGTGAACCGTACAACTATCGCAGTGTAGATCAACATATCGAGGGACAATCTTCTATCGTATCGCGGGCACGCACGTTCCAACAGTTTCCTAATCCGTAGACAAATTGATCGAGTGAGGAAATCGCGTCAATGGACATGTTAGTTATGTAAGTCTAGTATGCAAATATTATCGCTAAATGTGAGTAGTGTATCGATAATGCTCGCGGGCGCACTGACCCGAGACCTCAAAAGAATTATGACCTTAGGCGGGCAATTTTGCTCATTTGACTGGCAATATTTGAGGAAGTGAAGTTTTCGCTTTTATTACACCGATTCGCGTTAGTTTTTTTGATATCCTGTACGTTATTTAACCGTTAGTCCGATATTTATTCTCTTGTTCTAAAAATTGTTCTTTTTTAATTCGCTTTATACTCATGGATATTCAGGAACAATTAATAAATTGTTAGTAATTTTGGATTGCCTGTGGTTTTCAAATCATGTACAATGAAATTATACTTAGCACTCTAGCACTACGCTATTCTTTAACTCGGCAAAAATAAATTATGCATTTTACCAATAAATTTGAACGATAAAATCGTCCTGATATTTTATTGAGATAATATGAGAAATTATGGTATTTCCAAAAAAAATGACGATTGTATATTTCTTCACCACTTATAAATTATGTAGGTTTAGGCAGCGGATATCATATTATAATATGATTGTTCAAAAGAACAGTTTACATTGTTGAGGTTCATCATCATCATCATTTCAGCCTGTTGAGGTCCACTGCTGGACATAGGCCTCCCCCCCCGCGCCGTCTCCACTACTCCCGATCCTGCGCCGCCCCCATCCACTGTCTTCCAGCAGACTTCCTGATGTCGTCCCACCCATCTCATCGATGGACGTCCTTGAGGCCTCTGCTTTCTCGTACTCCTCACCAGAACGCGTTTCTTCCATCTGTCGTCCGTCATTCTGGCTATGTGACCGGCCCATTTCCACTTCAACCAAGCAATTCGCTCCACCACGTCGCAGACCTTTGTCTGGCGTCGGATCCAATCGTTCCTTTTTCGGTCTCTTAATGTTATTCCAAGCATAATTCTCTCCATGCTCCTCTGTGCAACTTGCAACTTATGGGAGGATTGCTTGGTCAGAGTCATTGTTTCCGCGCCATAAGTAAGGACGGGCAGAATGCATTGGAACACTCGAGTCTTGAGTGAGTTGGGGATGGAGCTTCGGAATGTGGAATTTAGCTTTCCAATTAGTTTTGTTGAGGTTACACATATTAATTTAATATTAGAGAAATAGTTTTCTGTATAAAATGTAACACACCATGGGTTAGTAACCTACTTCTGCGTTGTCGTTGCACTAATGATTCTGTAAATATAATTTGTGATTATAATATGTCCCGACTTAATTCGGATGTAAGCCTAGCAAGTCGGGACATGGAAAATATAAATTATACAATTGTGTTTTTTGTAATTAAAATTAAATAAATAATAAATAAATAAAAATACCTACATTTTCCATGTGTCGCGATGTTTATCAATAAATTAAATGCATATATAAAATAAATAATTGCAGCCTGCATAACCTTCTACAATTCATTCTAAATACTAACAAGTATGTTCTTCGACAGAATTTGACGAAGATAAGCGTTCAGAAAATTCTATGATGTAATTATTTATAAATACTTGTTCTAATAATGTTGTTAAAAAGATTTACTGGTTAAAATATAAAGCAAATTGGAGAGACATCTTCAGGCGTCTTCTAGAAAGTAATTAGGTTCGGATGAGCCTTACCTACACCAATAAAGATTGATTGCCAAAAATGCTTAACAATCTTCTCAACAGATGTCACCGGTGAGAAAATCACTTGTAATGTGATATTACGAACGCGAGTTCAATATATTAGTATGTTTCAAAATTTGTCATACTTATATGGTTATCAGATGATGGGCGGAATGGGAATGTGTGGCCACTTAACCCAGCCAATGACAGGTCATAAGCCCTGTAAACGCCTAGATAATCCACATTCGTTTCCAGAGTTTCTCTGTCTCTGTTGGGATTTCAATAATTTATTGTTTTATTTATTATTTGCTTAGTTAAACAATTTAACTTTTACCGTCAAAAAACTTTTTTTCAATCCATAATAATATTGATAATATTATTAATTTAAACTAAGCAAACGTTGCGCCTAATTGGCTGCAATTCCTCTCACATATGCGCCTATCTTCTGAAATAGTTGTAACACGCTTTCAGGCCAGCTACAAAACGGCCCGGCCTTATCTAACTATTCTTGTTCAGTTGATTGTAAAAATGATGTTGCAAACTATTGATGGTATTTAGACGTACATAGGAATACATTGTATGTATAATTTGATTAGAACTGGATCAGATATTTAGTGTTTAGGGTTTATCTCCTATATTCCAAGGACAGATCGAGTTTCGCGAACAGATCATATTTTGGTGTTGGGGACATCGACGTTGAACTAAATTTTAGATTAATAAAACCTGTTATTACAACTTAACATCTCCCAATTTCCCTGAAGGGGTAGTTAGAAAGGATCGAACGCCACGCCACTATCCTAGCCTTCATTCAATTGATTATCATTTTCAATGTTAACTTTTTATTCTTAAAATGCCCATAAAGTATCTTACTTTATTTTGTTGATTGATTCGGCATTCACTTTGTAACTCTTCATAATGAATTATGATTAAATAAAACGATGTTATGTGTTACTATTGATTTATTCTATAGAAATAGAATTTACCTACACTACCTGGTTTCGGGAGTAAAGTTCTTCCATCAACTGGTGAGGTACTGTAGGTAAATTCTATTTCTATAATATAACCTCATGAACGATGTTTCAAGGTGTTTCTTCACTTGAAAATAAATATATAAAGCAAAGAAGTACCTTATTTATTAAATTTATTGATCGACGATATTATCAAATCTGTGATTGTTGACGCCATGGTTTTACGATCTGTCGATATTGCAGAGAGTAAGACAAGTGCAAGAAGATTGGCAGCCACTTTCTACCGCTACTGGTGCACTGTACCTGGTTCTAGCAAGTTGGTGGCGCCTGGCGCCCGCACCCGCGCCCCGACCGCCAATACCTACACTTACATAATGCAACGTCTTATCGTGGAATCACGTTAAGATGGCACTTGACATTTTCAGGCAACATGAAAATTTTACTGTATGAATTACAATTATTGTATTATTATTATCCAATTATATATTCATCGCGTTAAAGAGCATACTCCACCACGTGACTCGCGTCCGCTTACCCATACAAACGTATTCCTCGATTTTCTCCCTGGAATTCAACATTAGAGCAATGATTTTTTCACACATTTTAGATATCGACCAGATGCGTGTTTGTACCGTCTGATTTTTAAATATTTTATTTGTTAAAGGAGATACATAAATTATTTATAAGAAATAAGACTTCACAAACACGCATCTGGTCGATATCTAAAATGTGTGAAAAAATCGTTGCTCTAATGTTAAATTCCAGGGAGAAAATCGAGAAATACGTTTGTATGGGTAAGCGGCCGCAAGTCACGTGGGGGAGTATGCTCTTAACTCTTTATATGAACAAAATTTCATACCTAGATGATTATTGTATAAATTATTTTATAATTTTTTTTAGCACTATCGACTTAATTAAGAAAGGGCTTTTACGATGGTTTGGTCATGTGGAGCGAATGAGCGATGAAAGAACGGCTAAAAGAAGTTAAAATGCAAGTGTGCCTGGATGTAGAAGCCGCGGAAGGCCGAGAAAGACATGACATGACCAAGTACGTCAAGTACTTGAATGTGGTTATGTGAAAAGTCTGTCAGGACAGAGCGGTATGGCGTTCTATCCTCTCTGCCTACACCTATGGGGATATGGCGTGATGGTTAGTTAGTTAGTTAGTTATGATCTTATGAAGTCTAAGGATTCACAACCTGGAGAAATAATAAACAAAAAGAAAATACATTAATGAAATTTATATTTACCGTAAAATTGTATGTAAATTAAAATTAATATTTCGCCTTTTCAAAATTTTTTCATCGCTTTCTATTTATTTGTTTCAAGTAAATATTTCTGGCTAGTCCACCTGCCAGAAAATAATACAAATGGAGGTGGCCGCTGCCTGCGGAGCTTAGGGACAGTTTAGGCTTACACGCTTTTTTTTAGACTGCTACATCGAGGTTGCATCACTGTTATTAACCCATTTAGACCTACCGTCCCACATATGGGACATTGTGTTATAAAAAATGTACTGAAGAACCCAAAAAGTATAATGTTACAAATTTATCTTAATGTCCAAGAGGAAGGTATAATGATTCATATAAACGATATCAGTTTTCTGAAATTTGTCAGAGAGTGAATATAGACGCAGTTTAAATCGGTGTTAATTTTTAATTTTTTCCATGATGTCATCGAGGAGGTAATATAAGGGTTTTTTTTCATAATTTTTTTATTTATTTTAATTTAAGATCATTCATAAGGCTTCCACTTAGCATTCTAGTTCAATATTATCAGTGATTTTAATATTAGTGTTGCATTTTTTTTCCGTTGAATTATAGTGACCCCTATGTGGGACAGTAGGACTATACACAATACAAATTTGTGATTTTTATAAATATGCAGTATTTTTCGTTATTTCGGGTTTTTGACGTTGAATGGTATTGTATCTCTTTGGAAGAGGAAAATTTGAACAATACAATGACAGAGAGTGATATTTTCTTACTTCCACCTGATAATGCCAAGGATGATGTGACAGAAGATGAAAACAGGAGATGAAGATAATTTGGAAATGAATCATTTGCCACCAAGTATGCCTTAGCATAGTCCTTCGACTGAAGCTGAGCTAAAGTTATGGGTACAATCTTTGGGTGGGAACAACATTAGGTGGTTATATAATGTGGTTTGAACCATACAAGGGTCCCAGCACAATCCTGAATATCGAATAATCTAATTTAAGTCTTGGTACCAATATTGTTCTTACCTATACTGACAAACTTTTCGATTTTGGAATGGGAGAAAATGACCTTTTTTTCCTTTTTTTTTACGGGTTTACCACTGGTGAATGAATTGAGTAATGGACATATACGAGTAACTGCAAGTCTCATGCGAGTTAATCATATCCATAAAATAGAACAATATTCGCAACAACTTAAAAAAACAATTACCGTATCGCAAGCACATTTGATCCATCAATATGATCAAAAAATTGGGACGAGTGGATCGTTCAGACCAGAACCTTCCTATGGGATTAGCATCCGTGACAAATAATGGTACATGCCTCTGATTATACACTGCTTTTTATATATGGCAGTTCAAAATCCATGGTTGCTTTCAAGGCATAATGGAAGTTCAATAGGTTTTATTGACGCTTTGAAGACGGATCGCAATATAGAAATTTAGAAACATTTATTTCAAACCAGGACCCAGCAGGCTATCATCATGATTGGGCGAATCAAGATATATATGATAACAACAAAGACAATTTTTTCGTGGAACAAAGCAACAAAACAAGATGTGGCTAATTAATGCCGAAAAAAATGCCCGGCCAAATGCACAAAATGCAATGTTGGTCTGCACGTTAAATATTATTTACCTTACCATACTAAAAAATAATGATGTTGATGATGATACTAAAAACTTGAGTTATTTTATCATAATTAAAAATGTATTTTGAAATAACAAGCATGTTATCATATTAGTTTATTGTTTTATAATACTAAAGAAAGAATAAGATAAATTGCCATACTTGGACTTTTTGCATATGTATAAGCCTACTGTCCCACATACGGGTCGGCTGATTTCTGGCAACCCTTACACAAAAAATTTTTTTACGTAATTTTTAGGTGATTTACTAACGTCCTTAATTCTATAAATAACAAAAATTTCATAAAATTGTGACAAAAATAGTTTCAGGTCTAAATGGGTTAATTATTCAGCAACATATTTATGGCATGATCAAGTAAAACAAGTGCTTGAAAGTGGGCATGTAAGAAGTCGGAATAATCGACGTGCGTGCATGAGAAGATGTTTGAATGTGGAGGAAGCAAGAGAAGTATGCCAGGACAGAGTGGTGTGGCGTTCTATCCTCTCTGCCTACCCTTTCGGGAAATGGGCGGTGATGGTTAGTTAGTTAGTTAGTTTAGTTATTTATGCTTGCCCCTTTTTTTTTTTTTTTATGACACAAAACAGGTAGTAGAACCTTTTACTTTGTGCCCATTCCCGATTGAATTTAATTTCCTTTTATTTACTTTTGAATTGTTTAATTTTTAAATTATTTTTTTTCCCTCTTGTCATGGCATGGTTTGCAATCCCGTCAGTTCATGTTCATAAGAAATGATAATTTATCGTTTTAAGTTTACTTGCAATTTTTTCCGTCAAGTATTTCCAACAGCCTGTTTTAAATAATAGCAGAAAAGTTTTATGCTGAGTTTAATAGTGGTCATGTGAAAAGTCGGAATAATCGACGTGCGTGCATGAGAAGATGTATGAATCTGGAGGAGCAAAGGAAGTGTGCCAGGACAGAGCGTGTGGCGTTCTATCCTCTCTGCCTACCGCTTCGGGGAAATGGCGTGATGGTTAGTTAGTTAGTTATATTTAAAAAATAAATACTGTTTCCGTGGTTGTTTGATGTGAATATCATCGAAAAAAAAATTAAATTTTAGCAGCCTTAAACTTCATATTATGAACATATTTGTTTTAATCTTCAGCCTGCAAAAGTTTGTGACGAGTGTATGATATAAATACTTTAGTAAAACTAGTTTTTCCAATTAGAAAATACAGCATTAATCGCATTTTAATTAATCTAATCGAAGCAAAAAACATGCGATATTTTTGCATTCTCTTATATTTTTTCTAGAAAACTTTGAATTTATTTTCTGGAAAATATATTTTCTGGAAAACTTTCGTATAAAAATTTGCGTATCATTTATTTATTTACAGGAAAACACCAACAGTCAAATATAATCATTGAAATAACATAAAAAGAAAACAGAGTAGACCAATTAAAGGTTCTCACAGGTAGATCTCACATCATATTATTATGTTCATTCGTCCGCAGGCTGAGGGTTAATGGCAAAAATGCACTCATTGTTTTAATTTACTGTAACAACGATGTTCGATTCAGTAAGTTAAATCTAATTCTAATAATAATGCTTGAATTATAATGCACGATTCTTCCTTGCTATCTTGTGTTATTGTAATTCCGCCGATTTTTATTGTTAATTACAGAGTATGACAGGACTGGAAGTGGTTATTATGAATCAATAACAGTAAAACACAGTCACGTCTCCGCGTGCTTATTGTAAATATCCAAGGTTCGTGGCTTTCAACAGTCCATCACAGGCTCTCAAAAATATATTCACATTTTTTTTACCAATTCTCCGTCATTGAATTCAATATTTTTTTTGATGGGATGAGATATTCAATAAATTTTATTAGTTATTATTTATTGAAAATATCCATATAATTATAATACAAATAAAATGTTTTCAGAAGTATGGTCTGAAAATTTGAAAATTGCGGTTTTTTCTTCACACAAATTATTTTCAACAACGCTCAAATACTCAACGGGTGGACAAGCACGAAACTTATTACATTTTTAAGGAGAAAAAAATAAAATATCGAATCAATTCTAGTAAAATAATCTTGTTGATTATTGTTTTGGTTTTCTTCTATTTACTTTTAAAGAAAATGTACAATTGATCGCTAATAGCAATATAAATTTCACAATTTTCATCAAAAATACATCAAATTTAATATTTAAATAATGCAAATAATTATATGAAACAAATTTTCCCATTGTTGTAAATTGTTGCTTTGCACACATTACGAATGTGTGTTATTGTTTTGTTTGGCCGGCGCCGCACGGAAGCGACCGCGCGACCTTGTGGTAGAGGGGGGGGGCGTTTCCTGCCGCACTCCGCACTTCCGGTCCTGCGCCGCTAGCTCCGGGTCATCATACTCCATTCATAAATACACCAGCTTGTCGTGCTCAAATTATAATCGCATCAGTATCGAGAGCGATGCAATGACATTTACACCTACTTAAACCATAAATAATAATAAACATGGCAATTGGGACTCTCGCCTTCATGTGACAATTGATCAAGATAAACTGCACTTGGTGTACCAATGCATTGCCCATTGGGTGCGTATAAGGGTGAGTAGTAGTTATGTCTAGTAATTTAGTAATTTTCTTTTTTTTTATAGTAAAATAATATGATTATTTATTTTACATGCATTCACCGCAAGCTTTTTAAAAACCAAAAAATCATTGCCAATATTTTTTATTTTTTTAATGATTTTTTTTATTAATTTTTTATACTTTTTATTATTTAAAAAAAAAAAAAATTTTTTTTACTCAAAAGAATTGAAAGAGAAAATAAGTAGCTACAAACAAATTTAATTTAGTTGTCCAATAACCATCATCATTTCTTATCCGTTCCCTATGTGGAGCATATGCATTCCACAAACTGCTTCCAAGCTAAGCACCCTCCCAAGTCAGGTTCACGTACCGTAGTACCAATTAGTCAACAAATTTCAGTATATATTTTACATATTACTAATGATAATCCCGCCGTCCTGGCAGACCGTCGATGACCATTCTATGGATGTGTTCGGCGGAGTTGATGGATGCGGGCCTGACGTGGGTGGAAGCGAGAGAGCTGGCTGGCGACAGGGTCTCTTGGAGGGATCTAGTGATGTCCACACGCTCCACATAGGAGCGAACGTGGCGAAAGAAGAAGAATGATAATAAAGATAAAAATCGCGGTTATAAATTCATCATTGGTACCAAATTACTTATATTTCGTGTGCGTGATGTATCGCATCAATCTTGTTTAATATTAACATGGCCAGAAACTAAGCTACTGAAGTCCCGCTGTTTATATCGGAAGTGAATTTCCTAGTTTGGTGTTGTCCTTGTCACGTGGGTCGTACAGCGCAGTGTTTGGTCCTGCCAGAGCCATGCTGCTTCTAACATCTAGCTATTGTGGATTACTCCATCGTCATGCTGCATAGGAAGTACTACATACATCCTGATGTATAATCTAACTCACACACACCCACAGGATATTCTACGGTCTAAGGATATCCGTAACACAAGCAAAAATAATTTTGTGCTTCAAATTTGAATCTAATTTCTATGTATCGAATAAAGAACTAACTAACTAACCATCACGCCATTTCCCGAAGGGGTAGGCAGAGAAGATAGAACGCCACACCACTCTGTCCTGGCATATTTCTCTTGCTTCCTCCACATTCATACATCTTCTCATGCACGCAAGTCGATTATTCCGACTTCTTACATGCCCATCCAGGATTTCTACATCCAGGCACAGTCGCAGCATATATTTTTTTAGCCGTTCTTTCATCATCCATTCGCTCTACATGACCGAACCATCGTAACAGACCTTTCTTAATTTAGTCGATAATGCTTATCTCAGCCTTGCACTCTGCTCTAATTTCGACATTTGTACACCTATCATACATAGTCTTACCACACATTCGCCTGAGAGATCGCATTTCAACTGCATTCAATGTACTTTCGTCCTTCTTTTTCCAACACCACGCTTCACTACCATACATAAGGGTTGGTACCAGAACTCCATTAGAACTGCCAATTTAGCCTCTTTTGATAAGCCCTTATTAGATACGACCGACTTTAAGGCACCATTAACTCTGTTACCGGCACTAACCCTCCTTTCAATGTCCTTTCAACATCCTGAAAACATGTATAAACCCATAAAGTTTTATTCTACTTTCTACTTCCTTTTGATGTTAAAAAACACGACTTTTTTCTGCGATTCACTTTATGAGTTGATTAATTTATGAAATTGCGCTCTCTCTTCCTCTTGTTGGTATGATTACAAGTATATCGATGTTTTGGCGTGCTTTGATTGCCCGTTTAACTGCCAGGTATTAAATTATACATCAGCCACACTGGACACTGGATACCGGTCGGCCGGTGTTGTCATTGCGTATTGTGCGCTTAATTAATCATAATCACCCGGTGTAACTACTTGTCTAAATGTACCTCCGCTATTTCGGTGTAAAGTAACACCTAGCCGTACTTTCTAAGCCGCGACACTATGTAATGAGGGAATCCACTGTTTTCTAAAGTAATTTTTTTCTATAAACTTACTATTTAACTAAACAAAAAAAATATATTTAATATATTTTTATAAGTTATTGATGAAGATACGATTTTTTAAAGTTGCACATTTCAAATACCGCGCTAAATACCAACTATGTACTAACTGCGTCATTTTTGCAGGAGTGACGTCATAAAACGGGTTGTTTAAGGCCATGGTATTTCTCCAGCCAGTAACAAAACTGTCAAAAATCTATGCAAACTGACGCGGAAAGCACAGATAAAATATACCGTCGACTCAACTGTCATATACTGTTAACAGCTGTTCTAGGTAGACTGAATGGCTGCCATCTTTTTTGCAATAGAAGCTTGTATGTAGATTGTATTCTATATTAAAATGCCATGGAACGCGGCTACGGGGTTTAAAAACGGAAACCGGAAACACTACACTTAGATACAAGGAGTGACGTCATTGTTTAAGATTTTGAAATGAATGCTATTTTCAACATTTTTTATTAATTTTTGCGTGCGTTTTTGGGATATTTCATCCCACTTCAAAATTTTTAAATATTCGCGTCTACACGAAAGCATTTTTAAAATTCAATTCCGGGCAGCAGTGGATTTCCTCATTGGCGCTCGTTTTTCCTATAAAACTGTTAAAATCGGCGACACGGTTCCGCCGATCTATTTATAGTCGCGGCTGGTTGGTGTTTCCCTTCTGCAGCCGTAGAAATTGCACTGCCATAGAAAGGAATTCGCTTCACTCCAGTACAGAGTAACTAGACAGCTACAGACTTCACAGTGCACAATCTAACTATGTAATCCTCACCGCATATTAACCGAGGCGTATTGTAAATTACTATCTGCTTGTAGGCTGTGTCCGTCGCTCCTGTAAACAATTATTTTGTTTTTAACAACAACATTTTGAACGAATACAAATACTTGTAGACAAATTACTGGATTATACCCATGCTGGGCTGATATCAGATATTATTGATATCTCAACAGAGACAGAGAAACTCTGGAAATGAATGTGGGTTATCTTAACTATCTTATCAACAGATGTCACTATAGAGAAAAAAAAATAAAAATCTGTCGAAAAACCAACTCAAATGTGGATACTTCTGTACAAACTCAACATATACACCGTTTCCCACGATGAGACCGCGAAACTCCAGAGGGTGATTATTCATGATATTCTGAGAAAAAAATCTTAATAAAGTTTTTCAAAAAACTCAATTCTAATTTCCTAAAAAAATGATTAAAATATGAATAAAAATTCACGCGTGTAATACCGTCCATTTTTGAACTGGCTAACACCACGTGACCTGCACCAATTTCAGATATGAAATTCGAATTTTGAATGTTCGTTCGGTGACCAGAGCGGACCCCCACTCCTCCCCGCCCACCGCCACCCCGCCACCGCTAGCATTTCAAACAGAAGCCAGTATTACATAGTCGCTTTTTATTAATACTTTTTTTTAAATAATTATTAAAAATGCCCGGATCAAAAAACTTTATGAGGATTTTTTTCTCAGAATACCATGAACAATCACCCTCCGGAGTTTCGCGGTCTCATCGTGGGACACGGTGTATATAGAAGTTTCAAAAATTTGTCATTTATGGTTGTCAGATGATGGGCGTAATGGGGAATGTTGTAATACATCAAGTGGTTACTTAACCCAGCCAATGACAGGTCAAAAGCCCTGTAAACGCCTAGATAACCCACATTCGTTTCCAGAGTTTCTCTGTCTCTGTTGAGATATCAATAATTATTTTGTTAATGGGCCAAGTACTAGAGAACTAGAAGTTTATCTGCCAACAATTCTTTTTGTCACATTTTTACCTATTGAAGCGTCCCCTTTTCCACCATCAATGTTAGAAATAAAAAAATAAAAAATACAATATACATAAATTATCTTCACTTATTAAGCGTAGAAATATATCTGATTTATGTTTTTTGTATAAAGTTATAAATAATGTAATTGAGAGCCCCTATCTTCTAGAGCAGATTCCTCTTCATTGTCCAATTAGACTCATTAGACAATGTCATCTTTTTTATAATTTAGCACCATCAAATAATTATTTAAAAAATTCTTTTATAAATCGTAGTTGTGCGAAATTCAATGAATACTGTAGTTGTCTTGACATTTTTAACATCAGACTACCCAATTTCAAATTAAAATTATTTGAAATCTTATAGACTGTAAAAGGTAATCCTAATCCTATTCCCAGTCATCTCCTTTTCCTTTTACCTATCCCTATCATCCTATCCTTCCCTCATAACTCTTTATTTTAATTTCTTATATTTATTTTTTCTATCTACTTTGAATTGTATACATGTGAAAAACTATAATTGGTAATCATGCTTTTTTTTGTTGTATACTACGTTCATGTATCGATACTGTTGTTTTTCCTATAAATAAATAAAATAAAATAAAATAAATAAATAAAATTGATCTGAAATATTTTGCCCTATAAACACCCTGTTATGCTAGTGAATTATTTTCTATCTCGCTGTCGATCAGGCGATGTCACTCTCCTGTCGCCACTAGCTAGGTGCTGTGGACTGTGGACTGTGGATACCAGTTTTGTTTGTTTCTATAATACCTCCTATTACATAACTCCCTACAATGTTCAATGTTCACGTTAGAAGCAGTACACAAATATGTATGCACCGCAAACCTGCCATTTCAACGTGGTTTTGCTTCTTTCATATAAATAGATAATTTTTTTTATCCTCCTCTCGATTTGACCGGTAATCCGCTTGATTGACGTGGATATTTTTATGGTGCGTAATTGACTGCGTTAATAAATTAGTTCGGCGACGCGGATACGTCCGAGGGGCGCCACCTTGTCCCCCTTGCTGTGTGCCCCTTTATCTCCGCTCGGCCCCTCCACCTGGACAGTGCACAGTGGACAGCCAAGATACTTCCCGGAATCTGTAAACTGGTCAGCCATATCCACATCGGATCCGTGGAGGAGGCTCGATCTTCTTTACTCTTGATACGAACCTCATTCAGTACCGCATTCTTTTTTACGC